>DWNE01001327.1:0-22524 GCA_018249875.1 Cecropterus toxeus | reverse complement strand
GTTCCGTTGGAGATCTCGGAGATCTCCACACAGCGCTGAGGATGGCCACGGGGGGTTTTAGTGCGGTAAAAATCCCACAAAACCCGGCGTTGCTCCCACGGCGTCGGGTACCATCTGAAGGTTTCCCCCTCAAAAAAAGGAACTGTAGTAGAACCAGCGTAGTTCGACCGTGGAGGACCGCCACACCTATTTCTAGCGTGAAGCAATTCTTGCATTTCAGTGGAAGGGTGTGGTTGCCGGCTCACTTATATATGAGGCAACCATCTCAGTCCTCAGGAGTAGCAACGCATCTGTGATCAACTTCAGATGGAACCCCTGTTTTATATAAAGTTCGTTACAGATGTCCACGGGCAACAGTTACCACTTACGTTGGTAAGTGGTAACTGTAACGTACAGTCCACCCGTTGAGGTGGAATGCATGCTCGTTTTCTACTTTAATCTGATAAAAAAATGCCGGATAGTGGGTATGTGTAGCAGATATTAAGTAATTCTCAATTAAAATATTATTTTCGCCAAGCGACAGTATTCTTATATTATTTACTTGTTGCTAAACGCGGATAACCTGTAGCTGTAGCGAGTCAATATAGAAATTAAAAAAAAATCTATTTTTTTTTTCATTATAAATTACGTTATTTAGGTTATTTGTCGTGGCTCTACTCGCTTCGGGTACATCCGCCACGGTTATTTGTCTATCATAGACTAATAATAATGTGATCGAAAAGTATCTGTGTGCCAAATTTCACTGAAATGCGACTAGTCGTTTATGCATGAAAGGGTAAATACGCATACATCCTCATACAAACTTTCGCATTGATAATTTTATTTTATTTATTTATTATGATTATAGATGTTCATTATATCTTAATACTTTCCTCAGTTAGCATTCGTATAAATATCACTTAACAAAAAAAAAATACTATTCTAAGTAATATAAAACTTATTTTTTCTTGACGGAGAGTAAAGATCTCTCTTCTTACTATGCTCTTACGTACCCATTACGTGTGACGCAGACCGCGTAGATTGAAGTAAGGGTTGCTACTGCTCGCAATAAGGCTGCACCCCTACTGTAGTAAACATGAAGTGTCTTTCTTTCAATTCCACTGTACAGTTATGAAAGAGCGTGTGAAATAGGGGAGAACGATTTCCGGCCACTTTACACCTGACGATGAAAAAGACATGTTTCCTTTTCAGTGGCCTTTCAACGGCACAATGACGAGAACATGACGCTAACGACTTTTAAAAATTATTAAAGTTCATTGTATCTATTATGTTTAAAAAAAACTTTTCTGTTTAAAATTGACAGTACCGAACGTATATTCATCGCATTGCTGCAATGTAATTATCATTGTTAATTATAAAAGAATTCTAATTTTATGGAATTATATATCATGCACTTTTCTCTAGCGCAGTCAATTTTTACAGTCAACATGAAGATAATACAAAATATAAGGTCATATGACTGATATTTAATTTAGGTTATATATTCTTCACTGGTCAGCATCATGGATTGCATACTATAAAAATATTGTGACCAATTTGTTCATTCCATTTTGAAGTCTTCTAACTACTATTCGATATTTTACTGTGTATCACTTGCATCATTTTTAAAGTATTATTTATATCGTGACAATTATAAACTAAAATCTATGGGTTAGTACATAAAATTTCGATCTGTTTATTTTGAGGTGTAAAACTCTTCAAACTTCAGTTTTTTATGTAATGTTAACGAGCAATCCACCTGGTAAGTGGACATGCCCATGGACATTTGTAATCAATCCCAGATAAAATCAAGGTCTTACCTGATGTAAGTCACCGATGTGGGCCTAAGGACTAAGTTGAAACAATCGGATAAGTATGTTTCCCTTACAAAACCTTTCAGACCAGATCTCAGCAATGCATATCACTGCTGATATAGGTGTGCTTCCGAAGTCGAACCAAAAAGAGTTCTACCTTTCTTCCTACATAATTAACGTTAATTTACGCTAGTCAAGTGAACCATTAATTAGCCAGTAATAAAAATACTATGAAACAATTATAAAAAATATATTTAGATTGAGGGATGGCGTGACTTAAATTCTAACAACAGGATGTTTTTGATTAAAAAATAAATGGTCATGATTTTATTGTGATGAAAATGTTACTAAATACTTGTTATCGGTACGACAGCGATCAATAAAAGCTATACGTGTGGGCGGTTGTGTTCCTAGAACTGTAATTTACAGAACTTAAAATCATTAAAGTAGCAGTACCATGATATTACAATGCTTAAAATTACAGTACATTTTAAGTAATAATTTCTTTGATTTTTTACTTGACTGCCTGAAAAGGAGGTTTTTTGTTATAAATATTTATAACAATGTTATTTCTTTTTAACTTATAGGTTACACTTATACCAGTAGAATTTGCAGTTAATATAATGTTGTATTAACAAAAAAATGTTCCTGAGTATAAAGAATGTTTTAAGGCATACGACCATACATGTCATGGCTTCCTAAGTTGATTCTAATAAATAGATAAATGTATCTGTTAAATATCTTAGGTTAGGTCATCTTGTTATGGATATTCGATCGTAATAACACTAACCATTTATTCATTATTTATACATATATTAACAAGCTTATAGAAATATGTATAAAAATGCTCGTTCAAAGTGTAACCTGTATTAATTCTGCTATTCACAAGACTGCAAGCGAATATAATACACTTCGTTCGCAATACGGTCTGCAAAACAGAGATAAGTTCCACAATCGAGCCGCTGCTGACGGTATCGCTGGCGGCTCTGTGGCGGTCATTTTTGGTGGGAAATTGCCCCATATCCGATATCGGGCCGATACCTTGGCGCGATTCGTTTTTGCTGTCTGTACCGGCCACTGCAGGCGTGTCATGGAGAGATGAATTGTGTAGTCGTAAAACGTTGTTGTACATATTTTTCTGCCAATAACTATCGATTTTCATAAGACCAAAGTACTCGACCATGTTATTACTGATAGTAAATGATTACTTACCGCATACTCATTACTTGTCGTATACTCTGCATACGTATGTGTAATAAGTCGCAAATTAAGGTGATATGAAGAGTAATATCATGTGCTGTTGTGATTTTGTTTCAAATATATAGGCAGGGAGAAAGAACAAGTGCCAGAATCGCCATGTGATAGAACCAGAGTAGTTCGACCGGGGAGGTACCACCGCCACATCTATTTCGAGCGCAAAGCAGTTCTTGCGTTTTCTTAGAAGGCTGTGGTTGCCGGCTCACTTATATATGAGGTGATCATTTTAGTCCTCGGGAGTAGCAACGCATTTGTGATCAACTTCAGAAAGAGCCCCTTTTCTACATGAAGTTGCTTACAGGTATCCATGGGCAGTGGCCACTTACCATCAGGCGGGCTGCATGTTCGTCTGTTACTTCAATCTGATAAAAAGGTGCTTACGAGTTTTTCCAATTTAGTATCCAGAAAAGGCATTTGTGGTAGACCTTGTGTAGGAGTCAATTTTGTTTGGGGCTGATTTTGTGTCCATGGGCGGCAATATTCAAATACTATCAGGTGACTGCATGCTCTTTAGCTGTTTCTATTTAATTTAGGAAATTAATAGTAAGTTACATATTTTAAGTACTTTGGTATCTTGAATTGAACGACTATCAAACTGGCCGCGTATAAACCTAGCATTAGTCATATGCTTTTGCTTTCAATTGCGTGATATACGGCTATAAGACGCCGTAATGATTACGTCCATTCAGAAGTCAAGCTGGAGCACAACAGAATCAATGTTTTACGTTTCATATACTTTATAAACATTTTTGCTATCACCGAGTAATGTTTCGATTAACTGTTTTAGTTGAGTTTTTAACCGACTTCGAAAAGAAGGTGGTTCTATGTTCGACTGTATGTATTTTTTTATGTATGTTCACCGTATTTCTCCGTCATTTCTGGACCGATTTTTAAAATTTATTTCTTTATTTAAAAGAGTATACTCCTGAGGGGGTCCCATTTCCATCAAATTAGGATGTGGTGATGGGGTCCCAGAGAAATCGAGGGCAACCCTCAAATTTTGTAGGCACTAACAATGTTTTACATATATTTCCGAAGACTATTGACACATTTGTATATAGTCATCATAACTTCATGACGCTGAGCTGATGATGGAAGGTACTCAACAATAACTCTTTAATGGTTACTAATATAGCACCTTAGTATAAGTACACTAAAAACAATTTGTGCAATCGCGATCTTCCGTCAGGAAAAATTGTAATAATCATTACAAAATTGATGCAATTTTACTACGAGTATCATATGATTTAAACTGAAAAAATAATGAGACTCAACTAGGGTACTTGGGTCCATTCAAAATATTGTTTTATTACAAATATTTCAAGTTTAAGCAGGAGATGCAGGTGATGTTATTTTTAGAAGTTGTGAACTGCATCCATATAATATGTATCTAAATTCAGTTCTGCATTTAATTACTGACTAAAATGTGTTTTAACTTTTTCGTGTCTATACTATTAAAATATATACAAAATAATTACTATACACTGTACTGAACCTGCAATTTATTAAAGTTCATTGACCTGCTGACCAAAGATACCAAAAGACGCCAAATGCAACGTGATCTAGTGGTAAAGTCAGTAAACTGGAAATACTACAATTAACAATCAAGCGATGGACGATTATAATAATAAGAAAATAAAAAAAACTATAAAAGTAGCCTAGTAGTTTGAAATTTTGGCTGTAGATCTGGTAGTAAAGTACTTTCATTAGTAGGCACGAAAGAATGAAGATATAAATTGAATATAATTACCTTTAATAGTGTAGGAAATTGTGAAAAAACTTACATGTCTGAAAGATCTTATAACAAAAAATCTACAAAGATGGCGAACAATACAAAGGCCACAGTACGACATGCAGATTTACAAATCTAACAGTTTTTTGTATAACTTTTCTGAGAGGTCTGCCCAGCGATGAGGGATTGACTGATAGACGTCAATACCGATCAATATATACCGATATCCATAAGCTTAAGCGGTTTATCAATAGAGTTGGTTAAATATATGAGTGTTATGATGAAACCATGTACTACAGATTCGCAATATTAGTTTACTTTTAATAACCCAATCTTATCGGATACAATGATAAGACTCAAGCACGTTATTAGAACCTGGTATTTTGTGTTATGAAATAAACATTTGCAGTAAATCTCGTGTTTATTACAATGATAGCAGTAATTTATGATTGTTGTTTCATTATCATAATATTTTATTCGTGTGATATATTGTCGGTTATGGATTACTTGAACGTGAACCCACAGACTGACCTTAACTTAACAGTCTTAACTATGAATTTTGAAGTGGAAGTGGTAAGACTCGGTTATGTAAAACGCTATATGGTGAGGCTTTGCTGATCTTTAATTTTTGTGCATATTTTTCTTTTGTAAAACCTTCTAACAGTAAAAAACGTAACAAATAAAAGAGTCGGCGAAATCGGTCCAGCAGTTCATACTTGATGCTATGACCAAGGGATATAGGGATACATTTTATATATGTAGATATATTAGCTAAATTGGTAACTGTACTATTATTATAATAAATAACTACTCAATAATATAATTTAATTATCACTGCTTTATGGTAAAGGAAAACATCGTGAGGAAACCTGCACATCTGAGAGTTCTCATAAAAAAAAGAGTTTTCAAAGGTGTGTGAAGTCTGCCAATTCGCACTTGGCCAGCGCGATGGACTATGGCCTAAAACTCTCTCTCTGAGCGAAGACCCGTGACTAGCAGTGGCACAGTAATGGGTTGACGAGAGGATATTGTAAGTGGTTTCTCTTTCTATCCCTTCGCGGTGCAAGTACAAAGCTACTACTGAAACACCTAACAATGTTAAGACAAGAGCATTACTAAGCGTTACTATGTTCAGGTCAGAAGGTGTGGTAAGGAACGATACACATTACCTACTTAGACACATTACCGACTTAGACAACTTAATCCTCAGAGATAGCGATGCATGGATTTGGGGGCGATCTCCGGTTGTACTATCTGAGATTGATTATAGACCAGGGGCAGCGGTGGTCACGCGCGATCAGCTGGACTACATACTCATAGAATAGAATACAATACTCTTTATTGCACACTGTAAATATAAATAAACATAGCAAAGACATACAAGCTCATTTGTTTCTTCTTTATAAAAAGGTTGTTTTAATAAAGAAAATGCTACCAAAGAAACATGAAGCACACGTAGGTGAGCTTTAATAAGTTCTGCAAGCAAATGAGTATTTAAGTAAAGGAGGGAGTGCCTTGGAGTAGATTTTAATGGATAAAGTTTTGAATACACCTACTTTATTACTTCGACATGTTATGTGTGAAGTTTGTTTTATGATCTTTGATCTTCAAGTTCCATGTTTCTACCTAGTAGAATTTAGAAGTTGCTTCTGTTTTTTTTTTAACATTTATTAATTACGTGAAATGTAATTATGAAAATAAGGGGGGCTAGGGGGAAGGTCGAATCTAATATGCTATTTTTCTACAAAAAAAAAACAGCAAAATTGTACAAAACCTAAATTAAATTAAATAAAATATGTTTCTGTCCTACTTCTAAACATTCTAACGTGTCATTAGTTAGGGGAGGCCAAGACAAATCTCATTGCATCTCATCATTCGCTCAAAACATCTCGTGTTATTAATGGAGTCCTCCATCCTAGATCTTCCCGTATCATAGATGCCGTAGCCATATAAAAAAACCCCGGACACTAACATAAACTAAAATTTAAAATGTAGGTACCATAGAATCGAACCTAACACCACCTGTATTGCACGGGTCTTCGCTGATTTAAGTCACTCAATAGTACTGTTATAATTATAAGCAAGTTATATTCATAAGCACGATTTCGTAAAAGGACACGTATTTTTAATTAACTCACGGTGTGCAAGTCACTCCTAAACAAACTGGGGCGGTCCTTGAATTACGTCTGTAGGGCAAAATGTCAGCGAGGTACGAATATTTTTTATCACGACACAGTTTTCAAATGGCTTCAGCCCTTTATAAAAAGGGCTGAACAACGTGCCATTGATCAACTAGCTAATATTCTACCATGAAGAGTATACAAAGAGTATACAAGTTAATGGTCAATAAGGCCTCGGATAAAATTAAACGACTGTTGTTAATGATAATAGCATATTTTCCACCACGCTCATCCAACGCGCATTGAAAGATAGTACAGGTTAGTGGCACATAAGGCCCCCGACAACATTTAACGACTGTTTTCCCATGATAATAACTGAGCCCGACGGTGTAACGTGCCCTTAGAGACCAGAAGAATTTATTTAGCCACTAAAGGTCACATACATTGCCCGCATCCGACGTTGCTTTACTTAGACTGATTAAGACCGAATCACGAAACTAAAATTCTTCAAAAGTTAATTATCCAAAAAAAAATTCGCACAACGGGGAAAAATGAATAAGGTCGAGGTCCTTAAAACGAGAAAATTAACATAATTAACAATTCCGAGCCTAACGAACGAACGCTGTTTCCGAAACATTCAGTTTAAAAATGAAATAGAAAAATATAAATCTAGGACGAGTGGCAGGAGAGGCCGGAACCCGGTGCAACGTTTGAAGTCTTTATTTGTTTTCAACTAGAACGAGAAGGGTATTATAAAAGTTACAGTTTTCAGCACAATCAGCACAAAACTCTCCCTGGAAATTAGTTGGGGAACTAGGAAAATATGCGAATAGAACGGTATTCCGTGTCCAAGTTCGTTATTGAAAATCACGAAGGCACGATGAAAACAATCTTCGGGGAATATGAAAGTTTCATATTGGAGTCGAACGTCTTTGTCGGAGTTCAAAGTTTTGTTTGTAAGATTAGTTTACTACAAAGGAATTTTATGAATAATAATTAAGGTGCCAATTCCAACACAGCTTAATCAATAATAGAATTGATATAGAATGCGTGCGTATTGGTTTTCGCGCTAAAATATCACAATTTGATGTATTTTGCAACATTAAAGTAACAAACTAGTGATGGTACCACCTGATGGTACTTAGCCACTGCCGCCAATAGACATGTAAGTATGTTCACGCAGAAAAATTATATCTACCAAGTTAATGACAAATGCGTTGCTACTTCCTAAGACTAAGATAGTCAATATATGAAAGACAGGTGACAACATCACTATTTCATCGAAACGCAAGAACGACTTCACGCTAGAATTCGGCGTGGCGTTGGTATCTCTCCGGTTGAACCATGCTCGTTCCTTACAAATGCTAGATGTTAGTACCAACTCAGGATGATAAATAATTATAGTATTCGGACTAATTTCTCGATATTACCCACATGTTCCACATTCCCCGTCTGAAGAGCTATGAGTAAGTGCATAGCTGAATTGTTTCTATGTGGATATTTGGACATGCATGCCAATGTTACACATACACTGGTTTTGAATCCAAATAAGGTAATTTCGTTTAGCTTTCTTGAACTTTTTTATCCGATTTACGTAGAAAACGATAATACACCTGATGGTAAGGGTTACTGCCGTCTATGGACAACTGTAAGCAACTTATAATACAGGGGTCCTCCCATTTGAAGTCAATCACAGATGCGTTGCTACTCTTCCAGACTAAGATGGTCGTCTAATGTATAAGTGATCCTAGGGAACAGCGAAAACAATGCGATATGATATAATCACGGATCAAGAAATTAAGAAGACTGAGTGTCTAATAGTCAGGAATTTCAAATATATAGAATGTTAGTTTCATATACTGGAGATGTTGAAAAATGCCGAGCATCTATGAAACAAAGACTTGTGTAGACCAAACACCCCGACCCCAGCGTAGATGTATATATCATAGATGACCCACTTAGAAGCTCAGCAGCGTAAGTAGTTGAAACTTACGAGGGTCAATAGTAAAGTAAATAAAACATCAACCACCGAGCTAATGGGCGACTGAGAGCAACTCGAGATGCCAATTAGCATTACGGCAACCCTCATTACGTACCTACTCAATGCTAAGTGAGAAAAAAGTCTAACTAAAGGCTGCGTTAATATTTTACCTAAGCGTGGCTAATCCTCCAGTAATCGTACCATTAAGTTACAACTTCGTGAAATTGTAAATGAGCCAAAATCTTTAAGAAAAAGGAAAGAAATCGCTGGTATAGTCCAATCTTGTATATCATATATTATTATAAATTATATTTCGGAAGCAAAACGGCGTAATAACAGCGGTTTTAATAACAAAAACGTTCACTTCTATTTTTTTTTTGTTGGTCAACCAATATTTTTGATTTTTGGTTGAGCTCTTAACGAGCTGTACATTTATCAATGAAAATGCAACAAATTTCTAAAACTATGGTTCAATTCAACCTAATAACTATTTAATCTTAGTCAATAACATTGAAAAATGTACAAGTCCATTTGAAAATTTGCTTGGTTTTTCACATGAACTGATCAAAGTCTAAATAACTTATCTGCATTAAAACACTAAAAACAACAGATGCGAAATTTACACAAGTCACATATATACACGAGACACTCGACAACGATCACAAATATAATAATATATCTTGATAACGTTAGTATTGTATTATCTTTTAAAAATATCCATAAATTGACACATAACGAAAACACCCGCTGACAGTACAAAGTATAAGCGAAGAAAACATTCTAAAATACCACAATTTATCACCCCAAACAAAATTCACCAAAACAAATCGTATCAGGTTAAAATTCAAACAAGTTAGACGGGTCAATAATACGGCGAATGCAACAGCGCCCACCGAGTTAAGTGGACGACGGCGGGGCAAGTTGAGATGCCAATTACCATTACGACCACCCTCATTAGGCACTCAAGTGCCAAGTGAGAAATAACCGGAGAAGTGCCGTGTTATTATTGAGTTGCAATGTTATGTTGGGAATGTGGACCGAATCTGGAACATTGATTGAAACTGTTTTACGAAATATTCGAGCTTGTAAAGGATATGTCTTACATGCCAGTCATAAATCGCGAATTATTATAAATTTAAAATTAAAAAAAATTTAATGTACCTACTGATGTTAGCCCATAGCTTATAGCCCTCTTTCTCCGATGTTATCTTATTTTCTTATTATAAGCGTATGCGATATTGACTTATTCAATTAAATTTCAATTCATCATAATTATTGTGATCTGAGCGAGTTGTGTTCTGTATGTATGTATTTTAGTTATTTTTTAAGTTAATAGTAGTTAAAAAAAAATAGGTTTAAGAGTTTAATATGCACTTTTGGTTTCTCATAAGTTTATGTGTGGCTATCAAAGTCATAATTGTATCTTTGTATACGTTTTTTCAATGTTTGTCACACTCTGAATTGATTTCCTCCTTCCAAAGTTGTGTAATCATCTCCAAAACTTTCGGGATCGTAGGAAAAAATCAATATTTTCACGAGTAATAAACATTAATAACATCTTTTCTTTGACAGTTTCCAAAGTATGATCTTTGGCGAATATTCTTTTGCGCAGAGTTCCGAGACTAATTGAGTAATTCCGCAACTAACTCGATTTCCTTGCTGAGGCATTTTCAATCCAACGTTTCCGGAGACGCGAGCCGCTTTTAAATTAGATTTTTTCGACGCCACTCGAGGCCAACTTTTACTTTGACGGAGCAATAAGGACATATTTTTGTTGCACAATTTTTTCAAGAGTACAGCACTAGAAAAATTGTACGAGTTAAAATAAATGTCAGTGAGAAATAAACAAATGCAAAAAGCCGTATACGATTATGGGTTTTTGTTTGATAGAAAAATAAAAATCAAATACAAAAAGAACAGGTGTGCCACGGGAACTAAAGATATAGCTATTTATGAAAGCTAATAAATTGGGCTTGACGGCAAGAAGCAAAGGCGGTCAGAGCAATTAAAACATAAGCAAAACATTTTCAAAAACTAATTTGAAATGCCCTGGATACTACAGGAATCAATTTCGTTAGTTACATATCTATGGAATAACTTTAGAATTTACTGACATTTACGAAAATTCCACATCATATTGTAGCAACATCCAGTCCATAACGCCGATTACGCGGATTGGCTAATCAACATTATAATTGCAATGGCACGGTTGATATAAAAATCAATAATTTCATCATATTTATGTGGCCATAAATTGTACTGGGTTTTTTGACCAGTAAGTAAAAATGCCGTCCCTTCGCCTTTTGTATCCTATTAACAGGCGCCATTTAAAAAAAATATATAGCCTACGCCACCCTGGAAACTAAGAAGATAGTAATGATATGTCATGTCACAATCCGTCAAGCTGTTTGGGCTGGGGCGCGTGTCGAAGTAAAACATTACCTTCCTTACGTAGTCGGATAAAATAAACCGTGCGAAATTATTTCAATACTGGATAAGAAAGAACGAGCAACAAAAGTTTTCTACCGTCCCGATCGATCCAACAACAGTTGCTATGTCTTCGCCAACTTTGTAAACAATACAGTTACAGGCGAAACAAGCTTACTACGATTACATTCCCACGAAGACACAAAGTATTCCCACAGCGACGTCTCTCATATCGCTCATAACGACCATTAATAACGGCATATTCCTAACATTTACAACATGCCATATATTTGCTGCGAAGCGGAAAGTACAAATGGTTAACGTAATCGTTGAGGACAGGTGTCCTTCTCTGGGAATGGTATTCGAGAATGTATTTATCGCGCTTAGTAATATCATGATTACGTAATATTATCTTCGTAAATTAGATAAAGTATGTATTATCACTTGACAATATATTTATACAAACTCGATGTTGTATCGATACCTCTATTATTATTTCATCAACTGCATGGAGGTTACGAAACAAAACTGTATTTATTCATTTCAAATTTGTGGTTGTACTGTTAACCGTCAAATCAAGTTCCGACCTACTACAACGATGTTTATATTTCTTTAATCTTTACTATATTCAGCTTTGAAGGTGATTTTGTACTTAAATGAGTCATTATGAACATTGTTTGGTTTGGAATTTAGGTATAACCAGCCTATGATGGGTTGCGGTTAGTAATGAAAGAACGACGAAAGACTTTACCAGGTCCTCTTGTACACCCCGGGAAGGACGGCAGTATGGGTGGTCGCATACCGCCGTAAAGACCAAACGGTGAGGTGGGCCCAGTCGCTTACCTGGGTGGAGCCCGGTGGGGCAACGCGCTCAGAGGATTCCGGTTGCGATCCTTTGGAGATCCCGGAGTCCTCTTCACAGCTGAGGATGGCCACTGGGGGCTTTTAGTGCGGTAAAAACCCAACATAACCAGGTGTCGCTCCCACGGCGTCGGGTACCTTTTTGAAGGTAACACCTCGACAACAAAAAAAAGGTCCTCTTGTACAGGCTCGACTCATTTTTTCAGAGTCACGGCTAGACTAGACTTACGTCTGAAGTCTTGAGTTATAAAACTAAAGACTAAGTCATAGTTTTTCAACAATCCGACTGAGACGTTATCTAAAAGTAAAAAGTCGCTAAAATTCTACAAGTGCATAATTTGCTACTTCTACTTTTACTACACAAAACAAAAACGTCAACAGCTGAAGTTGAACAGAGACCGAAACATCACATATTCATACCTGCGACCTAATTCCAAAGCCACACAATTTGCCTTCATTAGCCCATCTTTCTCATTCTGCAGTCGCAGACCTCGTAATCAAACAAACGGCTACGAGGTATACTTCCGCAAGAATTCTAAATGCAGCGCCCGTTGCATCTCATTCACTTAACGAAGCATTGTGGATTGGAGTAAACAGGTCAGTCGAATGCCTGTGGATGGAGGGGTTTATTAGTGGATGGAACGAGGAGACAGGAATTGGGGCAGTAGTAATTACACGTGAGCTCTGAGGGCTGTAGCCGGCAGAGCTGAAAAACCTTTGTGCTGTTAATATCCGGGTTACGGTTAGTTGAGCAATGACTGCGCATCTGCTTTTAGGGATATGGGTCACTAGGGAAATGGAAACTATCTTGAGGTAGACTTTTTCAAGCCGCACATGATAACTATGTGACCTACAATATGTAATCTATTATATCCGTGTAAATTTGTTGAAATAATAACTGCATCTTTTTTTTTAATTTGGGACGCTTCGTCGTCATTATCTAGTCACATTTTAAGCTTCTGGAAACGGGACATAATTCTATTAGTAAGTTCCCTTTGTCTGCATGTCTGTCAAAGGGATCTATATCTTGAACTGTAACAGATCAACATGACATTTTTTAATGTGAATTAACTAGGGCCCTATCAAAGAAGCATTTCAACATTTTGCGGTTTATCTACTGATGAAACGTAAAGATAGATAATTATGTTAATTTATGACAAAGCATATACTATTTCTGTCGCTGCTATTATAAGAAATACTATAAATAAAAACCTTATAAATTTGGTGGTATGGAAACGTCTACGAGGCCCATTTGTCATTATCCAAATTAACTTTATTTATATTTTTTTAGATGTCTGAGATCATAAAATAATATAATTCATTTAAAACCTTACAAACATGTCTCAATTCTACATACCTTCTCATTAAGCAAAACAAGGCAACGGAAAAAGAAAATGGCCGCCGACGATAGAAAATTTACCAATAGAATTGCAAATGCGTCGCTGGTATTGCGTAAGTTTGGCTTTTGTATTCCGTTGGAGAACAACAAAGCCAAATCGATCTTTCTCGCTTTGTAGGCAAAAATGGAATTGAAGAAGGAACTGTCAATCAAAGCCAATGAGCGGAGGTATGCATGACGTCAAACGAACTGGCGAGCTGGTGTTATACAGTAAACAAATAAAAAAGGACTTCAATGCAGTGAGTTTTTGCAAGGAATTGATCATATAAATAAGAATGCTACGTCAATTGTAATGTGGCGATCGTGTAAATCATTCATTATAACTCTCATTTTATCGGTATTTCAAAGAAAATATTATGTTCTTTATACGTTACCACTGAGTTGAACTAAAGCCACAAAAATCAATTTGGCACCCCGCTCATTATTAAGGGTTTGGGTAAAATACCTTCATTGTGAAAATATCACAAGTTTAATTGTTTAAAATTCAATCAGACGACATTGCTCCGGGTCAATGAACATAAATCCCACGATAGTTTTCAGATTCCTGCAGAAAAGATTGCCTTTTTCTTGTTCTTGGAAATTACCATTAACATCGATAAAATATTCTTTCTGGGTAAATCTGTAGCTATTTATGATTTATCATTACTTTCTATATCCAAAGTATTTCTAAACCAGAGTAATATGTATTACTTTGTGATTACGATACGCTATCGAGGACTGTTATTTAGGTTTCAGAGCGCAATCATTAAGAGAGAAAAGTAATATTTGCATTTCCCGTACCAAATGATGCACTCGATGTGACTTTTTAATAAATTCTGAAGACTAAAATAAATATGAGAAACATCTTCTTACAGCGGAAGTGAAAGATTTGAAATAGTACACATACATAAATAGACCGTAAATATTTTGAAAACAAGAAACGAAAAAGATAATTCCATGAATTGAATACAGAAAAATAGTTTTGGAACGAGAATGATGGAACGTTTATTATGCGGGTACATTTTGTAGAGGGTCCTGGGTTAAATTCCTATTTCGATCAGTCTATCTTAATTGTGAATTTAAATGTCTAGACGCATTTGATATTACATGTGGAATACCCTCCGCTTCCTTGCCTTTCTATTGATAAAGCTGGTTCCTTTATTGTCACAAGCTTTTACCCGCGGATCTGTCC
Organism: Cecropterus toxeus; assembly: GCA_018249875.1. Taxonomy (NCBI): domain Eukaryota; kingdom Metazoa; phylum Arthropoda; class Insecta; order Lepidoptera; family Hesperiidae; genus Cecropterus; species Cecropterus toxeus. The sequence continues at coordinate 7,783 of DWNE01001327.1, read as the reverse complement.
TATTCGGTCATTTAGAATTATAAAAAGTATGCTACTTGCTAGGTAATAAACTATATCTGTACAAAGTTCCAGTCAAACCGGATCAGTAGTTTTTATGAGAAACAGAAACAAACATATATACATCCTTTCTTTATCATAATTATAATTAGTATCAAACTGGTATGATACCAGACCTCTGTTTGGAGTGGATTTATTATTATAATGTTAAGCAGAGCTGATGATTACGTTGAAATTCTTATCCCACGGATCAACTATGTACTGTACGTATCTTAAAAGACTTAAAATGTATCCGCTTCGGAGAAAATCCGATTCATATCTAAATAGACCCACTCAGTGAAGCAAGTTCCAACGAAATCGTGTCATGATTTTATTCTCAGTCGCATTTTCGAGGACGTTTAAGGGCTTATTGGCCTTAATATGGGCACCCAGATCTAGAACTACTCGACGATGCAAATTATGATTGATATCTAACTTTATTATACTAGCATCTATATGAATTTATAAGTCTAAAATGAAACCTGTTTATAACTTAATGTTCATTAATATTATTATCATGGTCAATGGTCATATAATTTTATATATGGTGTATGTAAATCGCCATAACAATTTTCTTACGGACAAAAAACACTTGGTAACCAGGCAAAAATAACTTCCTTTTACCGAGATCAATTTCAATGTATCTCTAAATATATTTCTTTTATATATTCGTTAATATTTCCTTTAAGACTATTAAATGTCTCGATCAATTGTGATCCAGTCAATTGTAACTGACCCTGTTCACAGAACGTTTCGTCTCTGTCAAAGCATTATCGTCCAAACAACTGGAAACGGACAGAACGTTCTGGTAAGTTCTGGATACTTCACAGTACTTAAGGTTCACACATTAATCATACGTCACTTTCTTTGCATTGCACATCAATTGGCTGTGAACCGTACAAGGGTTCGGTTGAAATCAAGTCGACGTTCATATACGGGCACCAGAGCATTCCGGTTCCAGATGAACGAGGGGAGAACAAGGTTATGTGCCGAGCACGTGCGGTGGGAACGCGAACTCGTAAATAGAACAATCGTTGTAAACCGAATTCGCTTTACGACCGCCCCGCTAGAGTTTGAATAGCATTCGGACTAAGGCTGTTTTCAACAAACAGCGCTCCAATTGTTTTAAAGGACCAGGTAGAAACTCAAACAATGAGCGATGTGTGCAAAGGATTTGAATAGTTCAATTTGGACAGTATTGCTGTTGTTTCTAAATTAATCAATTTTTAAGCGACTTCGAAAAGGAGATGGTTCTATGTTCGACTGTATGTATTTTTTTTAACTGTCGACTTGTACTACTAGTCCTACTATTAGTATTACTTTAGCGTTCCCCGATGCGATGACACTCAGATTAAAATATGACTACTTTTTTATTAATTTTTTACTTGGTAAATGTTTTCTTCATTTTTGATTTTTATTTATTTTAGTTTTTTAATTTTTTAATTTTACTGCTAACTACAATGTAATAAAAGCTGTTGTGTTGTATCTTTTGTGTCCGTAAAACTCGAATACCTAACTAACCTAACTCAGTGATCCTTTACACTAAAACGAATCTGTATTTATTACTTCTGTACCGTCATTAGTAATGGTTAGTGCAAGTTTCTACTGCTAATTACTAGTTCCGTAGGTCGAAATGAGGTCAAATTCCGAGATAGTTAAGGGACTTGGAACATTTGTTATCACGAGTAAGGTATTAAAATAATCGTAAGTAGTTCAGGTAGTTCGTAATACATATCATAGTATTTTATTTATATGTAATACTAATTTTAAAATATTAACGGATTACGACCTTATCAAGTCTAAATTATGACGTTTTAAGGTATGATAAACTTTGAGGACGCGTGTAAAATCCCAATTCCATTTAATTGCATCTTCGTCATTTCATTTGTCACCATGGTGACTCGAACGAGTCATCATGGTTTATTCAGCTGCACTAAAACCGGTTCACTCATATATGAGGTGACCATCTTAGTCCTCGGTAGTAGCAACGAATCAGATCAACTTCAGATAAAACCCTTGTTCTATATGAAGTGGCTTAATGTTCATGGGCGGCATTCACCACTTACCATCGTGGACTGCTCGTTTGTCACTTCAGTCTAATAAAAAACAACTTATACTAATCCATAACAAAAATGAACCAAATTGCTACATCTCGAAACGCATTCGATCGATTCATTTCAATTCTGAGAATGATCTTAAAGAGTCCATTGAAGATTTAAATCAAGCCACACGTGCACCAATTAGATGTAGACCGTTACAGTAATTAGAAGGGGCGTCTAGCGCCCGCAGCGCGGATAAATTGTTTAATCAGATCAAGTAGTGGATATAGATATTACGAAACTGGTACTAGCTACATGGATATAAATCTATAGATATGCCCATAGTTATCTTAACGGGTACATTAATTAAATGTTTAAATACATACAGATATGGCATCTCTCAACATGGATATAAATGTATAGATATGCCAATCGTTACTTTAACGGGTACATTATAGACTTAAAAACATACAGACATGGCCTCTCCCTACGTGGAAGTAAATGTTTAAGTAAGCCTATAGCAGGAATTATAATTTAAACGTGTACACTTTCCACTGGAGAGGCCCTATCTCCAGAACGTGGAAAGGGAATTGTTCCTTGTAGTATAACATAAAACTGATTGAAACTAAAACGGACGCATAATTGTGTGAACCTATCAACCTACTATCTTTGGAGACCCCTGTCACAAGATAAACAAGCTTGTTTTCTACATTGTTCAAAAGTGGATCGAATAGGAATCATGCAGAATATTTTTTTGTTCTTGTCTATCCCGTGATATAAAGTAATTTATGGAAAAGATTTGAAGTGAAATGAGCGTAATCATATCTTTTTAAATATGTCATTTTTATGAAAAACGACTAGGAGATTTTTCACGGAAAAACCGTGGAGTTTATACAGACCCAACCATGTCTCCATCAATTTATTACCAGAAACGCTCGCGAAATCAAATCTTTTGATCAAAAACATTCATAAATATTCAAAAAACAATGCAAAAGCTCCGAATCGAGGCCAAATCTAGAATTTATTCAAAACAAAAAAATACTATAAAACTGTTCTTATTTCTTATCTCATCTTACTAATATTATAAGGCGGAAGCTTGTGAGGATGTACATATGTATGTTTGGAATAACGTTTAACAACCATTTTACACTCATAGCCACACATTAGGATTTTCTCCTGTGTTGTGGGAGCCATGGACACACAAAAACGAATACACAAACACCCACACCTAGAACAGAAACCACAATTAATTATTCAGACGTCTGTCTGACCGGGGATCGAATCCGGACCCCACTGCGTGTCAGTCCGGTATGATGACCGCTCCGCCACGCGGGTCGTCGTTTGTTACTCTTTTACGCAACTTCTGGTCGGATTTCACAGAAGATTGGCACAAAAATAATTTATTATCTGGATTAACACATTACTGTGCTAATCGTTACTGAAGCGGGAGGAACCGCGAGGATAAACTAGTATAGAATAAAGGAACGTTTTACTCGTGGGCGCAGTGGTGTACGTAACAAATTGACAGAATGAATTAGTCAACAGTTATATAACGGCCAAAGCCATTGTATGCCAATCTTGATTATCTCGATCCTAACAGCATATCGACAATAAGTCACTGTAATTATTTTGAATTGATAGTTACGGGGCAAGTTTTCAATGGAAAGTTATGTAAGGACATATTAAGTAAGCACAGGGATATTATGCAATCATGGGCGTATATACGGGAGGCGCTCATTTTAGGTTTCCGGACCTCCTGCTATATATATTATAGTTCCCTCCCCCCCAAATAATGTTAATAGAAAAATGAAGAAAAAAATCCAAAACTAATCGACATTTTTTGGATTTTATTCGTCGGCTGTAGCAAATGAACTCCCTCTTTACAAAGTTATAAGTACGCCTTGTAATGATTACTGAACGTCCCAAGTTTCAGTATCAGTTTCAGCCACGTTTCGATTAAATGAGGATTTAGCCAAAATTTCAGTTTCGGCCAAAAATCGCCGGAACCTTTCGACTACGCCGAAATTCGTAGTCTCAGGTTGCGTTCGCCTATACGGCTTTTGTATCGCAAGTATTTTGTGAATATCTACTCAATAAAACTTGATAAGAAAGTGTGGCTATATCTGATCGTGACGTCACTTCTAAAAGACGCATGAAATTTTACGTCGCAAACAAATTCAATACATATTGAAGAACGACGTTTCTTAACAATTTTCATTTTGAAAGGAGACCTCCAACCAGCTGTAAGACAGTCGCTTGTTCACAATAAGGAAGTGTACGTATTTCTGATTATGACTACAATTTCCGTTGTCGTGTGAACTTATAAAACGTGACGTCATAAGAATCTTGAATAACAAATTATAATGACCTAATAACAGCTGATTTACATATGAGGCGTCCATTTTTGTCCTCGGGAGTGACATAATATCAGTTCATAACGGTTATTTATCTGGATTCATATCATGTCGATAACATCAGAAAATCGCCACGAAAGGTATACTAAACAATCATGAAAACATATCAAGCCGATCTATAGATTTTTTTCGAAAAAACCAAGCCTGAATTAATATATGCAAAGGTAGAAGAAAGAGAAATTGATACCAATACTATTTATGATGGCGTGTTCTTTATATATTTTCGTTATTCATTTTTGTACATACATATATATATTTTGTAATTGTAATTATTTATTTGTAACGATATAAATATAACAACAAAATGCGCAAAGAAAACTTTTTTTATAAAGACAACACATTTTTAATAGAGGCTTTTTTAAATCTTTTGTTCATTTTGGAAGCTATCCAGATGTTCTGTAAGCCTAGTGCACCGGCTGTGATCAATTGGCCATTAAGGACCTAAACACTGGGGCAATACCAACTTATTACTTTGGACATAGAGTTCAAGTATTGCCTCGCACGGCTCAGTACTTAAGGGTAATACAATCAGTATGTAAGGTCCTGTTTAACAGAGACGTGGAGGCGTATATGGCTTAGGTAACGTTTACGTTCAACTTGGGGTTGACTGGGTTTTAAACTTTTAAACAAAGGGGATAAAGGGATTAAGGGGTACGTTTGCTTCTAGTTTGAGATCCTAAGTCCTACGATTTACGATGCTTTGTCTTTGGGATGGTTCTAAGCTAGAAACTAGTACATATAGAAGATTTACGAGACAATATATTGTAGGACTTTAAAAATACTCAAGAGGGTTCATTCCACATCTTGCATGTAGAGTGATTTGAATCCTTTTGCATCTGACTTAACTACTGACTTATTGATATTATGGATATGAAGAACTTTCAGTTGCATATTTTATACTTATATTTGAACGCTTTGTTGTTCGAATGCAGAGCCACCGCCGTTATTTCTGTTCTTGTTATAGAAATATAAATTTATTTTTCGCGAGACATTACAAATTAATCTTCCAGGAAAGTAAGGTAGGAACGTAGCGCATATTTGTATAAATTAGAAGTAGCAAGCGAGCCTGCAGTCCACCTGATGATAAGTGGTCACTGCCAACCTCATATAATCTGTAGTACCACCACGTAAGGGTATTCTTACTTTTATATTGCAAAATACAACACGCTTCGTCCAAAACACCATACTTCCAGATAAAAAGTCAAAATTCCTTTCATGTTCTGGACTTGAAAAAAAACGTCAAGTGGATCATTTTATTGCAGCGGAGAACTCTCTCCATTCAGGGGTTTAATACGAACACAAAGCGGTTTCCGCTTGCGATGGCGGTTAATAAAAGCTATCGAATCGCCAAGTAGAGAGCGGATTCCGACCAGTTGGAGATTTATAAGTGCAGGAATATGGAGTTGAGGTTTAAAAAGCAGTTAGGTAGCAGTTTTACATCGTTAAAAACAAAAATCCGACTGCTTAAAACGAAATGTTTGTTCATAATTATATATATTTAATTTAACGCTTATATGACTTTTCGTCAAAATAGACAAGTAAGAGTACTATATTATATATATTTTTAGATAGGTCTATTTACTAGCTTTCATTCTATAACCATATTGTCGTGTTAGCAAAAAATTTCGTCGCTCCCCTCTATTTTTCCTCTTTTTTCAGGCACCATTTTTTTTTAAACACAAACAGTCTTATAAATAAGATGTTAATCTTAAAGGTATTTTGAAAATTATTGTCTCTGCAACTGCGAACTGAGACGATTCTAATGATATGTCATACGTCACAATCCGTCAAGCCGACATACATACAAACAAACATACATACGTTCGAAAAACCCCTCCTTCTAACGCAGTCCATTAAAATGATATATTAATTATGAACAAACATTTCGTTTTAAGCTGTCGGGTTTTTTGTTATGTTTTATTTATTACAATGTTACTAGTTTTAAAAAGTTTTTTAAATAAATACATTATTGTTTACTATTCAACCATAGAACGAAACGCACACATAAAAACACGCGAATACACACCTCACTACATTCAAACGAGTTTACCAGCAAAGAGAGAACCTTGACATTACACAAATCGAACCAGTCAATCTTGTTTTGTCATTTAAAATTTAAAAAAAGAATAACTTTCACTGCTACCCATTTGAAAAGCGAAACAACCGTATAAAGCCATCGGTCAATTAAGCGCGGACAGTAAGAGCGGAAGTTGATCAATTAATTTCATACGAGCCAATAACAAATTAGTCTGTACTTTTTTCGGTAGTGACATTAATTTTTATTACTGTTCGACGTTCGTGATGACTTAATTTATATTTCCAATGTAAGAATGAATAAATACAGTAACTTTCATTAATTGTATTTGTATTACATATTATCACAGAAAAGCCGTTTATGCTAGATTTATTATTTTAGCAACTAATAAAGATTTTACCTTTATTTTCCATATTACCTCTTTTGCGTGTATTATGTTTTTTTTTAATTATAAATATTGCTAATCATCAAAAGTTCACATAAAATAGAAAAATGAATATATATTTTATAAGACATTATTCTATAAAACTTTATAAGACATTACAAGTAACAAATTCTATCCCGCTCGTCATTTCCGCCCCGCTCGTCGCTACTTCATCTAACGTAGTCGTTGCCAATCAGGACGAAACTTTCCTCACGTACTAGTACTTGAATACACAACTTTCTATGTGTTTAGATCTTTAGCGCTAACTGTGTGTAGATAGATCATACGGTAAAAGTTAACAATTCTTTCAAACCTGCTTTTCCATGGCTACACAATAATGTATATTTTAAAGTTGTTTTTAAAATTCAAGTATATTTTCATTATTATTGCGCGTTTTATGAGACGTGGAGGTTTGATTTAGTGCTTTACGCTAAGGTCATGCAATTTTTAGGGTCCCCGTTCCCAAAGGGTAGAATCGGAACCCTATTACTAAGACTTCGCTGTCTGTCCGTCCTTCTGTCAATCTGCCTGTCACCAGGCTGTATCTCATTTATCGTTATAGCTAGATGGTTGATATTTTCACAAATGATATAGATATTGTCGACAATTTGGGTCATAACAAAACAGGTAAATTATAACTGCAAGTGACGATGTCCCAAGTACAATATTAAGTAGTAAAAATTAAATAATTTTAATTGTTACCCATGGCATGCATGTTAACATGGAGGATATTTTGATACAACCATATGACATTTATGCATACTAGTCGACCAAGCTAACTAGACGAACGGGAGGAATGCGGTCTCCCTCCCCGGTCCCGTCTCATGCCCCGCTC
>DWNE01001326.1:0-22524 GCA_018249875.1 Cecropterus toxeus | reverse complement strand
GGCTTGTATTACTTGTATGAAGTCCCCTAGAGGTATTTTTTTTTTAGTTTTTGTTCAATGTACATAATTCGACTCTTCTACAGTTTTATTATATGTATAGATAATATTTATTTATATTTATTGTGTATTTTATATCGTTTGATTATTACAACATTGAGTTACTATTTCTATGCCTAACACAAATTATCGCCATCGCCCAGGGTTGACTGGCAGAGAATGCAATTAGGCATTAAGTTTACCCTCGTAACCCTTAGTTTTAAGGTATTTCTAAAAATAAAATAAAAAAACAAACATACAGTCTATCTGATAGTGAGTGCTGTTATAAATTCCACCTAAATTGGTAACAGAGACGTTACAAGTTTCGAGCTTATACTCACGGTAATTTTAAAGTTGGATGCGTCGAGAAAATAGATCACCTCTAACGAACGCGTTAAATACTTGAAGTAAACAGAACATAATAAAACTTGATGTTATGAGGCACAAATATATGGGGCAGTAGTTCTGCCGTAGTTGAATCACATTCTACAAAGTTTTACAGTTTAAAATTGCAAACGGTACCTACCGTTCTGCTACTGGTTGTACCACACTTTAAATTGTATCCGTTCTTATTACATTTAAATTTAAATCTCCAGGTTATGTTTAGTTTGTCGTAATTTTATTTTTTAAATATTGTTGTCTGTATAGTTGATAAAAAAAGACGTAAATCCATGACTACTGTGCATCCGTCCATATAAATCCATACCTAGATATAGGTGTTAAGTCTGTTTCAGGTCTAACGCGCGTCACTGAGTCTGGCTTACAGCTCTTTTAAAGCAGACACTTTCCCGTACCTAGTTGGGCCATATTTTATAATGACGCTTCGACGCTTTTGACAATCATAGCCCCACACTCGAATTTTCTCGTTTTGTAGTTGCCATGGACCACAAAAACCCAGATACAAATCAGAAATCTGAATTCGATTGAAACCAGAACCCACTTCGTGTCAGACCATGCCGGTTATCGGGTCTATAGAAGGAGAGTGTGACTACGCTGCGTTTACCCAGACAGTAAAGTCAGAACCACCCACTAAACAGTGGAAATGTTATATAATTATATCTTTTACATTTGCACATTATATTACAATGTTTTCATTAACATTGTATTATTATGTATAACTGTTAAGGATCTGAGAGGTATTCAATCTCCTTAAGAATTGCCCGGGTAAAGAGGGAACCCCTCGAGGCCCGAACATTCTTGCCCTACTGGCCTTATGTCGACTTAGCCGTAGCATATGAGAGACCGGTAGGTAAGACGTCTCGAGATAGATAGACCTAGACAGTATGACCTTCTTTTATCAATTTCGCGTAATTTTACGCTCACACGGACAGTATACAAACTAACAGTATATCGCTTACCTATTGATGAGCTCCTGCCGATCCGGTCGCAACGCCAGCTTGATGTTGAGGCTCTCCTTGCGCGCGAGCTTCGCGGCCACGCGCTCCGACTCGCTCGCGTACTCCTCGCGGAACTCCTCCCACGGCCGCGCGTTCTCTTTGTTCTCTAACGCGTTGCCACCCACGCGCACCGGCCGAGTACTGCGTTTACAATTGCTTACTGTTAGTACTTGCTTTAGATTTTTTGTCTATCGTATCATTATCATTATTTCAAGAACTTATTGTTATACAGTTGCAATAGGTACATAGATTAATTGATGTCAATTTATGAAGCCTTTCAGAACGTACTTCAATTTCAGACTTTATAAGTTCGGTCGATCGCGTGATTAAAGTCACATAAAATAACAGCCAAATAGTTCTAAATACCATCCATACCTTATGAATCTTCTGACAGATTTAAAGTAAACAAATGCAAATTTCCAAGCGAACAAAAACTCGTTGAGAAAAAGAATATTAGTATTAGGTTCAAAATATTAACGAGTCACAGCAGCATCAGTAGTTACTACTGCTGTACCTAATTCTGTACGTTTATAATAAGACAATCAAATCAATACGCAACCTAAAGTATAGTATATTTAAAAAATACAGGAAATCATTAGACAGCCAGTACTCTACAGATTTTAACAGCAGAAGAAGAAATAATGAGGCCTACTTCCCTTACAAGTTCAAGTTGTAGCTCCCCTAGAGACTGCAAATATCTATCATATAATCATTCTTCACGTCTTACATTAATTATCTCTTGTCTAACATCAGAATATACAGTGAATTTGACTTTGATTAGTTGTTTGGGTCATAAAGATATATCAAAGTATGAAAAACTTAAACTGGGACGCGACTAACAAAAAACAAATAAGGCCAGAGCACAAACTTAATAGTTTTTACAAACTTTAGTATCTGAAAACGTTATTTTATTTAATCTTTACATACTATTAACTACATAAGTAAGAAATTACTATTTATTAACCTACGTATTTATTTCTATACTGATGCCGACAAGTTTCAAACATTATAACTGTTATCGTGCGAATTAGATACAGTAATAAAATGATATTCATAACGCGATATAATTTAGCGCACCGGAAGTAGAGCGATACAGTTGATGAACACGAATTTGTAGATTCAGTGAAGCGGATGAATAAAAAGAAATGAAAAATGTACAGATAGTTGTAACAATCGACGGTCTAGCGACCGAAAAGCGGTCGGAATGACATAATTATTAAAGTTTTTATGTCAGACGCCGCATAGCTTTACTTTCGTTCTTTTTATTCGACTAGTTTGTTTATTTTCATTTACAGCGGTTGTAGCCTAAAACCTACTTTCTGTATGGGCGCGGAAATTATCTAGATCGTACGGGGTATTCAGTTTTATGTGCCCTCGCTAACGCAGGCGTGCGTGACAAATATCACGGCGAATCAAATTAGACACTATGTCATACTTATATAGGACGTTCTAGAAAGATACTAATATTAAAATAAGTCTAATAAGCGTTAGACGATAGTCTCAAACATCATAATAAAACTATAATTAAATATATATTATATTATTATTATATCATATACTATAATTTAAAAAGCAAAGATTTTTTCTGTCAAAACCTGTCAGATGTTAAGACATCAAATCTGTAATCTTACACACACATTTACACATCATCGATGTCAATAATACATGTACATGCAACACAAAACAGTATAAACGTATCATTCAAAACGACATACACATAGAAAACACAAGTGAACAGTAGTGAGTATTATATTAATTGAACAGCATTAAAACGAGTTTTATGGTTGTATGTGAATTACAAGTGTTGGGTGTCATTATTGAGTGGTTAATGCGTTGTTTGTGTGATAAAAACGGTGTTGTGTGTGAGTGAAGGGCGTGTGTAGTGTGGTGATCACGGCGCTACTTTCGCATGAATAGAGCGGGAATCAAGAGAGTAAGGTAATCGATCAAGGTAAAGATTAGGGTTGCCACCTTCTTCGTTGAAATATTTATTTTTATTTATTTTTGGAAAAAATATACACATGTATGTAACATTTTAGTCACTATAACTTATATATGAAAGTACTCATGACCTTCTTTTCGCTGACTTACCTTTTTTTTAACGACCTTATTCACATCGTCTTACTATAACATAGACTAAACCAATCATTTTTTTTTACTAAGTCCGATTGATTACATACTCTACTTTGTTCCCTAGTAACCCCCAACTGTGTCGCTGCTCATAAAGCGATTTTGTGGAGGGGATCATATGTACTCGCGTCATCGGAACTAGCGATAAAAATATAGTATCTTAAGTAATATATACGAAATACATTGTTTTTCTGTATTCTATAATATTTAGTACAATAATTGACTAAGATACAGTAGGATACATAATATTATAGTTAGGGTGGCAACCCTATCAAAGATGATAGTTGGAAGCGTGCAATGTTGACGCACGGATGCATGGACGGAAGGCGAAGCGGACCGTCGGGAGGTCGGTGGGATGGCGTGGCTGGACAACATTGACAAAACGTGTGGGACTATTACCATATGCGAATCCTTGGCTTGGGCGGCGGCCGTCTGCTCGCCAGCGCAGGATGAAAATAAACGGACAATTTCACAAACACGCCCATATACCAACAACGGTTGTGTACACGCTTAATATACATTAACATTTCATATGATTATGCATTAGTCGGGTGTTTCTTCATCGAGTCACGCGATATTTAGGTGGAACTCAACTCGACGCTTAATAAAAAATTTAAAATGTTTTCGGTAAAATTTTGTACAAAGTAAAGGTTTATAGAAACTTTTAATAATATTTGAAACGATCTTAGAGTTAAAATAAAATAAGAACATATAAACTTACGCGTCCAAAACTGTTACACCATAATAAAACTTGAAACATAACTTATAAATTTTGCAATATTTAGTACCATTGTAGTAAATAAGTCTTCAATCAAAATGCAGAGCAAAGAAGACATTTTAATATAGAGCTTTATAAGGGCGGGATTATTATTTCATTACTTTATAAAATGTACTGGAATTAAGTTAAATTCTTTTATGAATTCGTCTTTTGAGGATTGTGTATATTACTAATTTCTTTGTAATATTTTATCCAACACACTGTAATTATACATTTCCTAATCCTTAATGAGATGTGGATAATTCATATTTCGAAGGAAAATTTTATGATATTTTAAATATAAAAATAAATATTGCTACAATTTTTTTACTTTAAACGATATTCGATGTTCAATTTTTTACTAATGATGGAACTCCAAATTTATATTTTTCCTCTTCAACTTATATTCTAAAAAATACTTAGAAGTATTATATATAGGTACTATCAAATTCATTAAGTTGTAGATAAAAATAACTTACCGATTCGAAATAAATATTGGTGTTGACAATCTCCAAAAAAATGTCATAGTTTATCATATTTCTAAATTACTTTGTATTTACATGTTATCTCCGTAAATCTATTTAATATCATAATCGACGTATAAACAGGTAAAAGCAGCTCAAAAAAGCTTAGTACCCTTATCTTTGTTTATCACCCATTACCTTTTACCTTTTTTGTTTGATGGCTATTAAAGGGTTTTTGTATTATCGATAAAAATACAGAGAATGTATAATATAGACCTAATATACCCACGTACCTACCTGCCTATAAACCTAATCCGTATGCCTAGTGAAAATGGGTATAAGTCTGATTATTGCCATTTGCAGAATCGGGCTATAATGGGAAGTTTTTCGCATTTTACTCATAAAACTTTGTAACTAGACAATACTTGACACCAGACTTGACATTAGGGGCACGCACAGATGTAATAAATCTAATATTTGTGCTCCTAGTGAAAATGCATATAAGTTCGATTATTGCCATTGACAAAAATAGACTATAACGGGTATATGTCTGATTTTTTACAATGGCAAAACTCAGACTTACATCCATATTCACACAGATATAGAGCCACTAGATGAAATGAACGGTAATTAGGTAACGGAAACTAGATAAGACTGTTCTTTGTACGTATATATAATTTAATATCGGTGTATATATGTAATAAATGTGTTTTATTTTTATTTTCATTCCTATTGGATGTATATTTTTATAATTTCTAATTATTGCCTTGCACATGGCTTAGCCCTTCGATTGGCGACAAGAGATTGCTTTTAAGATTAAGTCACAATAGCAATAATCACACTTAAACCCGTCCCGTTACAGTCTACCTGTGTATTTATAGACCTACTATAATATACTTAATATTTTTGCCACTAATGAAATGAAGTATAAATTTGAGTTTTTCCACCGGAATCATTAGACTCGTGACTAGAGGTACAGATTTAATATAAACCTAATATTCGTGCTTTTAGTTAAATAAGGCATAAGCCTGAGTTTGGCCGAAAGAAATAATCAGATTTAACCCGGTTTCACTAAGGGCGCAGATATAATATAAAATTAATATCTGTGTGCCTAATGAAAACGGGTTTAAGTTTGAGTTTTGCCAATGTTAATAATCAGACTTACACCCGTTTTCTACAGATATAATATAAAATCTAATATTTATGTCTCTAAAGAAAACCAACATTGGTCTGAGTTTTGCCAATGGCAATAACGAGACATACTCATTGTTATGTGATTGAAGGAGCAAACGAGCATGCAGTTCACCTGATGGTAAGTGATTACTGCCGCCCATTGACATATTTTAGCAACTTCTTATAGATCAGGGGGTTCTATCTGAAGTCGATTACAGATGCGTTGCTACACCCGAGGACTGAGATGGTCGCCTCATATATAAGTAAGCCGGCAACCACACCCTTCCACCTCACGCAAGAACTGCTTCACGCTAGAAATGGGTGTGGCGGTGGGAGGTCCCCCGGCGAACTACATTGGTTACTACCAGGCAAATTTTATATAAATTACGATTTAATATAAATCTATTATTTGTGCCCTTAATAAAAACAGGTAAAAGTTTGAGTTTTACCAATTATTTCCATTGGCAAAACTCAAACCTGTTTTCTATTGGGGCACAGATAAAAGTAATATCGAGCCCCTAGTAAAGGAAATAAGATTGAGTTCTTCAAATGGCAATAATCAGACTTATACTCACTTTCCACTAGAGACACATATTTAGCGGCACTAGATAAAGACGGTATACAAATGAGAATAAATATAGACGGTAATAAAAATGAGCCATAGATAAACGTTAACGCGATGTATACTGACTTGAAGCTGGTGTGGTGGTGGTCCTGGCGCGGCGCGAGCGGCGTGGCGAGCGGCGTGGCGGCGGGCGACGCGGCCGGCGCGGGCCGCTTCTTCAGCGCGGACTTCAGCGGGACCGCGTTGAACAGCGGCTCCTTCGGCGGGATCTCCTCCACGCGCGACGTGTCCGCCGGCTCCGGCTCCTCCTCCGCGTCCTCCTCCTCCTCGGCTGCGGAAACCGCCACTGTTATACCACTACACTTTTGACCCGTCGCCGCCTCGGCCTCCTCCTGTTATACCACTATACTTTATAGCCTCGACCTCCTCCTCGGCTGCGGAAATCGATACTGTTATACTACTTTACTATTCCGAATGTTTGACTTGCTATTGGTACGACAACCGCAATTGTACATATCTCCCCGTTGCATATTGATGCCTTTTGTGACTGCTTCGAACAGCTTAGCTTACGATTGGTAGGTCTTAACTTAACTTAGAGGACGACGTTGAGGGTTTGATAACATTCGACGTGAATCGTCGAATGTTATCAAATCTCACGTATTTTTTCAAAGTAACCGTATATCACTGCGTAGAAATCTGAATAAGCAAAACATGTTGATTTCCTATTTTTTCACAATCTCATGTGCAATTGTCGAAAAACTCCAAATCCCACTTCATCTACTACTGAATACTACCCCACGTAATTATCGGACCTCTCCTTACAATTGGTAAATCAAGCGCGGTCGCTACCCACCGATTCATTTACGCGTGACTACAATAGGTAATGTACGTCAAAATGATGCAGTCAAACAAGGGCAAACATATCTTACACTCTCTACAACGTAAGCACGAGTATATGATACACCTTACAGTACTGTACTGTCTGTACGATTTCTTAAACATTACCGGTAAGTACAATTTCATGCCTATATCCATATACTAGTACACATTCAATTATTTATTGGAGTTATTAAGAGGAATAGTTATTTTTGCAGCTATAAGATGATATATATGTTTTGATAATGGAAGAAATCTAGCAATATTATTACTAACAAGTTATATCAGCATGGAACAAGCTTATATATTAGAGCTTAACCTCTCCAAGGCGGCAATAATTAAAAGCATTATATAAATTATTAAAAGTACACACATATAGCACATAAAAACACTTAACAATAAATACATTTAGAATAGACTGTATCAATACCCTTTTATTTTTATGTACGTATACTACTATTGTTTCTAAATATATTGTTATTATAATTTAATTCGAATAATACTTACAGAGTCCACCTAAAAAAACATATTTATCTTATATTTTTCAATTAGAAATGATGATTTAATTATAAGAACCGTTCATTATCGTCCTAATAAAATTCATAATTGTTACAATGGAAAAATAAATGTGTTAAATATAATAAATAGTGCATGTATTAAATATAGTAAATTACAAGCTGACAATGAGGAGGCTGCTATTATAATTTTGTTACTTTAGGGACAATCTACCATGAGCATGAGCATGATCAACTAAAGATGGAATGTCTTTAGTGGATCATCATATGGTAGTTTTCTATGAGCAATTTGACAGAACACATCACATGATAACATCAGGCCCCTTCGAGCTACCCTCCCCATAGATAAATGGTCCAAGTATACGCCAATAAGCATTAGCTACTTAAATTATCAATTAACAAATCATATCAAGGTGTCATGCGTAGGCAACATGTGCTTACAGTCAGATAGGTTATGGTGCGCGAGGGCGTGCTGATGGTGGTGTCGAGTGGGACTGGGCGAGCTGAACATGGGCGGCGGCGGGATGGGCCCGATCTCCGACACGGCGATGGGCGGTTCCGGCAGGTCGGATAGCATCAGCTGTTCCTCCGCGCTGCCGTCGCCGCCCTCCATGCCCACGCCCACGCCCACGCCGCCACCGTAACCACTTACTGAAATTTACCACACACAACATTTGTAATACTCATCCTTTGGACGAATACCGACCCTAGGTCTACTTTTCTACCAGAAGTGTACAACTTAGCTAACATGTCCATCAAATCCACTAATAGTATTGCTTGAACAAAACACGCGGCAGCATGTTGCCAAATTTTCCAGCAACACTGCAACGCAAGTGTTCCATTTGGAACCACTTTTGACCCCTTAATAACTCAGAATCTATTTGATCTATGTTTAATAAAGCAATGTTATTGGTGGATTTTCTACAGACAGCTTAGCTATCTTGCCTATCTCTAGTAGAATAGTACCCATATTTTTGTCCCCGAGCTATAAGCGAAGCGATAAAAAGCCGTGATAGACAGAATATATGACATTGAAAAAGTATGCGTTGTGTATAAAATTTGAATGATATTTAGAAAAAAAAATAGAATCACACAAACATAACACGAACAAAACTTTATTATGTATTCAATTAACAATGTGATTTTCTTTCATGAAAGTCGAATGATTAAATTATTTAATACACATTAAAATCGTCATTTTGCAATTCAAAATGTACACAAGTCATCATAGCTCATATTATTTGTGGTGTATGTCGACACATGGCCATTAAAGGAAATAGACAATTGAATTAGTCATTTCAAACATTTATCCTCAATGTTTCTGAGAGTTACTAATTAGAAAAGTAACTAAATCACTGCATAACTTTAATATTTTATTTAGGATCGTTTAATGTTAAAGTTGTTCATTTTGCTTTGAAATTAAATTATATTATAATAATATCAGGCTGAACAGTTCAGATACCTTGTATACATGTAAATTATCAGTTGCAACTGAATTATAAATAGTGGGTTTTACTATTTAATTTTTAATAATTGAATGACTTGTACTAGCATTAATTTAAATATTTCTGAAACATTTGTGTAATATATAATCTGACGATCGCAAGTCACCTCCATTACTTCATGGTCCTCCTGGTATCCTAGTACCAAAATTTTCAGATTTCTTATAAGGTTATGCTTAGAAGTAGAAATAAATGAAGAAGAAAGCATTATAGGGTGAATAAAAACGATAAATTTTTGCCAATTTGTAAATAATATGTAGCATAAAGGAATATTTTTTGGTGATAAGAATAAATAAGTAGTTATTTTGACTAAGAAGACCCGAGGACTTACCGTCTCCGGGGTAGCATATCCTCCGAGGTAGTTTCCCCGGCGTCAAGGAGTTTGGTCTTTCCGGCCTCACCAGTTCGCCACCATTCTCCAACTTGTCTTTTTTTGGCTCTGAAAATAAAAAAAAAAAACATTCATAAATATTATTTATATCGCTTACTCTTACTACTTATGTTAAGTTTAAAATTCACTTGGTGTAGATAAATAATTTGTTTAAGAAGTAAACAAGAAATTACTAAACCAATACCCTATTACAAAAACCTCAACTATAATCGAATGTTATATCCTATGTTTATTTTATAACAATAACACAGTTTATACAGTGATCGTGTTTAAAGTTTCACAGGTACCTACTAACATTGTCCAGACTATTCAATCATCGACCGCTCAATCAGTATGAAAAAACGCATTTATTAACGGACATCCGATGCGTGAGATTACGGTTCGTGATGCGCAAACATTACTCATTCGCGTTTCTTATGATACGATCATAGTAAAAGTTAGCTTGTAGGCGTTGCTAGAAGCAGGATGAGAGCGTCACGGCGCGACGTCGATGTATCTAATAATAGGTGATACTCGAGCGGCGGCTTCGCTGCCCGGCCGCGTGGCACGCGACTCCCATTCATCGTCGGCGCCGGCACAGCGGCCTTGGCCGCATGGAATTGTATTATTAACACATCCCGACTCGCAGCATCAAACAACACTACTTTTTTCTTTCGATAAATCAGTCTGTCTGTCTCAAGTGCAGATTCTAAGCTCCGTTCGAACCGATTGGTCTCAAAGCGTACCTACGCGGTTTCACTTACGGAAACTTTGATAATTATTAAATTCTTGGGGGAATAACTTGAGGCCATATTCATCATTACTTAAATGGGCTACAAAAATATATTCACTATTTATTTCCCTTTTGTTTGTCAGACGATATTAGTTTTATGTTTGGACTATCCTTAAAACAATAATCCTAAAATATTCAATAATGATTATGATCGATTTTCGACTACAAGGCGACATCGAGTTTATTAAAACAGACTTAACAACAGTCCTATTTCTCACTACCTAATAAAGTATTTAAATTAATACTTTATTGGCTACTATCAGCCAGTATATCATTGATCCAGTTTAGTGTGTCACAATAAAGACAAGCCGATTAGAAATCTGCATGATGCAATATGTTATTACTTGCAACTGGCAGCGGCAGCCTCGCTATTTCCACGATACACTACAAATTGTTGCTCAAATGCAGTTACAACACTAATCAATTAACTTATAGGCTTTATGCTTAAAGATTAAAACGGTACCTTATATCATATACACCTCACAAACAACGATCAATCATACAAAACGACTAGATCGTGATAATGTAGCCTTTAGCGTGAACATGCGGTTCAGCCTTCAGCTCCGAGCTGCATTGAAAGGTTACTCATGTCGGCAAGAGAGTCGTTGTTGCCAATTTAGGAATCACAACCTTATAGAATCTACTCTGTAGAATTAGTTGTACTTTATTGACATTAAATTGTATTATTGGATTGTAGTATAGTATGATTATTTCAAATTATTAAGCTTAAATCAAGCATTATATTCTGCTCTACAACGTCACATCTTGTGATGTGATTGGGATATTTCATTATGTAAAAAACAATTTTCAGACATCGACTATTTGGGTGTCCATATTTGTAAGCCTAAAGAGAAAGATATATCTTTGCATTTATTTTCTTTTCATTCTCTGTACAATCATGATTTCAAAGGTTCTAAAGAATGCAATTATCCGCAACGCAAAAGACAGTCCACAATATCCCACTGCCCCGGATTTTATCTTGTTAGTATCTCGTACACCGATCACAAATGGGCTTTGTCATGAGATACAATAATATTGTAGATCCTAATATCCTATGTACGAAGTGATATAATTGTACATAACATTTTCCGGAAATACAACACACACTTCAATATAGTTTGTCGGTATTCTTAAAACATTGTGGAAAAATGTTAATTAAAGGAGTAATTAATAATTCATCTTTCATTAAATTATTTTCTGCACGAACCATGAACTTTTGTGCAACATTGCGTTGATTAGTTTCAACTTCAAAAGCTGGTTTATTCAACAGGCTATAAAGAGACGCGTGGGAGAGCCCGGGGGCGGGCAGCGGGCTCTTCGGATCGATGCGGTCGCCCTTGGACAAGCCGCCCTCGAACCCGAAGATTTTACCCGCTAAGCCGTTATGTAACCGGCAGTAACTTTCTGGACATGACTATGAGAACGACAAACAAGTAAATCAAGAATAAATAGCATTAAGAAACAGGTACAATTTAATACAAGGACAGGATATAATAGAATCTTTTAAAATCTTGTTCGCTACAAGACTACTAACAGCAACCGAATGTATTTCATGTATTTATTGTGAAACTTTTGAAGAGGAAGTAATCAGGAAACGTTTAAAACATCGGACTTCCATCATCAAATGTATTCTTCAGAGGTCGTTTCAGTGCAATGACGTAACATGTGAAATATGCCAATAACGAGAAGGATGGAACTCCTCTCGTAATAGCAACACAATGTCAAGAGTACGCATATTAGAGCACGCGCTGGCGCTGGCACCGGTTCCTCGTCACACGCATAAAACTACGTTCACACATACAACCACTCCACGAGCCCGTTAAAAATATACCCCGCACGTTGAAAATAGTGAACACACTACAAGTATTTCGCAAATGTAATTTTAATAGTATGGTTATTCAACTTTCCAAGTACAGGAAACACGTTTCCGTAGAACTCTACATCAATCTATTCAATTGTGACCTTGCGCGCTTTTCCTGGATCGCAAAAGCCTCTGAGAGAATTCTGAAGAAACAGGAAAACGCAGATAATGTTTGCCAAAATTATTTCATCAAATATGTAGTAGCTAAGTTACATAACGTAAATGAAATATAATTATGCACAGCTAGAAAAACAGTCATGGCTGTGAATTATTGAGACATCTAGAATGGAAATTCCTTTGATGTTTATATAAGTTTTATCTTTACGGTCGTAAATATACTGCAATTAGAATATACACAAGTAGGTCGAAAATCACTACGACCGGAATTAGTGCGATGATGTGAAAACATTCGCGACTGTGACGAGGCGCACGTGGGCGAACGAAGACGGGTCAAATAATATCATGCTGAAAGCTACAAGACCGACAAGAAGTAGGACAAAACCATGTTGACAAGTTACGCTAATGTTGTAAACACATTTTTTTATTTTGCTTTTTAATACTACAATTTTTGAAGAAACTACAACATATAAATATATTCTTGTTTGCAAAGTAGTCTGCAAACACGTGATTATATCCCAGCTAGAATCCTATCCTAAATCTTTTTAACCTGTTTTATTTGAGTACGGATTTATTTTGAAAGCAGTGAATCAAAGTTTAGATGTTTTGATAGCCAGAAATAACTCGAGTATTTTCATTCGTCATCCCGCCTTGAAAATACGCAACATCGAATGGAATTCGACATTATGCGACATAAGGATATTTCTACTTCAAAGGCAACGTGGTTTTGGATATAAATTTGGTATTTTGTATATTTCTGATAACAAAATAAGTACGATAAAGAAAACTCATCATCAAAATAATACATTATAACTTAAAACGAGTGCCGGATCGGTGACAACTACTACGACTTATAAGTAAAATGGATTTTCAAATCATTAATTATGAAGATTCCACGATTACCTCAGATTAGTTATCTTCAAATACAATAGCTTGTCATGCAATTCAAATTATATTAAAGTGGAAGCAGGCTGCAATCTAGAATGGTTCTAAATGATGTGCATTGTGGACAAAAGGTTTAATGGAGCGTTAATATCATAACGAAGGCAGTGACGGAGCAGCGGAAACTCTGCAGGGGGGTCAAGGGCGGGCCGCGGCCGCGACCGCTGCCAGCTCTAAGAACTTGCTGCTTCGCATTCTTGCGATTGTAGCTTTGTGTTTTATAAAACCAAAACATTTTCCATGTTTAACAGAAACAATATACAGAATTGAAATTGTTTCACAGCCAACATTTCATAAATACTTTCATGTTGAAATTTAATTAGCTTATGTACATTTACATTATTAATAGACGTTATGTAATAAGTTTTATTGCTTTATAGATATTAATCACACTTATCTGTGTATAAGCAAATAACACCTGATAACACATGTACATACGCACTGTTAGTTTTCTCTCAAGGCTAATAAATAAGACGCTGATTATATTAGGTTTGGAATGTGGTGTCTGACATTCATGATAGCAATTAAAATGGCGTACAGAGCGCACGACGCGGACGGCACAAGCACGCAAATAGTTGCGCGAGGCCAGACGCGACACCTTCTCTATTATATCAATACACACCATGCTCTACCATAGCGCCTGTCGACAATATTCGATTCTCATCAGTGATGTATTAGATCATAAAAAATGTATATCCGTTAAAGCGGATACGAATGATTCGGGTATACGCGATACGCGGATTCGTATCTCATCTTTTTACTCAATTGATAAGATGAGGGTAACCTTGAAACAACAATTGACGCTTTACATTAGTAATTAACTAGTACATTTTATCATTTATTGCTAACTCTACACTAAACTTTTTTTTTAAACATAAACGTGAAAAGTCGTCAACCCATTATTGTCCCACTGCTGGGCACGGGTCTTCTCTCTGAATGAGAGAGTTTTAGGCCATAGTCCAACGCACTGGCCAAGTGCGAATTTGTAGACTTCACACTCCTTTGTGAACTCTTTTTTAAAAGAACTTGCAGATGTACAGGTTTCCACTACCATAATGTGAAAAGTATGTGACTTTAATATGGTGTAAAAAAACCACCATTCACACTTACTATTCTTAACTTGGAATATCACACTCATAATAAAGCTGAACAACGGAAAGGATCCATGTATGATGTATAAAAGGTAACGGATACGGACACAGATCTTTTTTCCCTCTCGGATATATACTGATACGGATATCCAGCACATCCCTAATACTCATATCCGCAACGTTATTACAGCGGTGTTTAGAAAAAACTGCAACATCATGTTTATTTTTGATGGATTACGAGAGCAGTCTTCCGGCGTATTAAATCTGTTTCGATAGCAATAAAATTGGCCTATGTATTTATTGCAACTCGAAGTTAATTGGTAGCTTCCGTCCAACGACTTCATGGACATTTATGATCTATTTCGAGCAGAAAACTACTCTTATATCAATCACATGATAATTGACATTTAAACCACGAAGAGTTCAATTCTTCTACACCAGATTTATGTTATTAGAACATACCAGTACTTTATTTATAAATATTAAACTTCCTAATAGACCCCTATAATGTATGAGTAATTCGCTTAGTAAAGTATGTATGCAATAGAACCCTGAACCCACACGAGAAGTTTGAAAGCGATAGTGAATAATATATTAAGCAAGCCCAGAAGAGGTTAACTCGAATACAGCAGTGTGCACATAAGAATTTATGATAACACATTATGCTAAAGTCATGAAAGGCTTTGACTGCGTTGCTTTTGGGTGTGGGTGTCGTGGGCGGTCCTTACTTCACCTTAGGGAGGCAGCACACGAGCGACTGCTCATGCCGACGACGACAGTCGACAATGAAGGTCATATCGACAACGATTGTTGCGGCCTGCCTTCAGCGACTGTCACCTATTTAATTGTTGTCTAATATCGCTGCCTGTCTTAGATTGTCACTACAACTGTCGTCACCGGCCATGGTCAGTCGACGATGTCTAACGACAGATGGCAACGGTCGCTGACGACAGACGGAGACAACCGGCGTCCGTCGGCGATCGGCTCTAACCGAACTGTCGTTCGTGTAGTGACTCCTTTAGCTTACGGCACTCCTTCACGAATTTTATCGGCAGGTCAATAGCATAGATACATTATTATGCGATTATATGAATCGCGGTATACACTCGCGGAGTTTTAGGTCAAAAAAATGTTTAATACAAATATTTTAGTGGCCTGTTTTAGTGCGATTTTTCAATTTTAGTATTAAAGTTCAAATTGAACCACATTCAGATAAGTTATTGTAAAAATGCTAAAAGTCGTGAACTAAAAAAAATATTAAAGCATTATTTTAATACTAGACGATCCAATCGTAAATAAATAATGTTACAAAGATATAAATTAAGAATACTCTGATGAACTAGTACATTTGTTTTATATGTAATCAACTCGTAAATGATGAAAGGAAAGGTGAGGTCGACACTTATAAGGTCAAACCTTGAACTGACCTTAGCAAATGTAGGTGCGACTACCCGAGGAGGCGCATTGTTCTTGGACTTTTGACGATAATCAAGATAACTTTTGCCAACAAAAGGTGCAAGTTTTCAATTTCCTTAGTCGATATAATAATAGAGTTACTCTGTCAAAGTTTCACATATGATCATTATATATACGCGGTTTTACCGGTTTTGACTGCAGTGTCGCGATCCCAATAAAGCCAAATCATGGTTAAGTTACTATATTAAAAATCTATAAATAACCTTTACTTTTTAATCCATATGAAAATTTTGATTATATTCTATGATGTACATTCGTGTAATTGAGTGTATCTGACATGATCATTACATTTAATTTAAAGAAATTAGTTTTTTTACAAATTCTTGTGGCGTCTGAACATAATCATGAAAATACGTCTGACCAAAACTTATCAATTCAATATTGACATTAAATCTATCAAAAATTACAAGTAATGATGGAGACATGCGTGCGACGTGATCGGGACATTGACATTGAAGATGTAGGTCACGGGTGCGGTGAACATGTTGTCGACTGAAAGTGGTAGATGGTAGCCTCGACGGGGGTGATGAGGGGTGATGAGGGTACCGTTGGAGCGCGCGAAGAGCGTCAGGTTGGAGTGCCTGGGCACGGGCGACTTGCGCCGCACGTAGTAGTGGTCGTGGCGTTGCGGCGGCGGCGGCGGCACGAAGGGCGGCGGAGGCGGTAGACGAGTGGGTCTGCGCCTAGCGCCGCCCGCGAAGGCGTCCATGGCGGCGAGCGTCCCGACGTCGCTCATGCTCGCGGCGCGCTCGCGGCTGGAAGACTGCGGCCGGTGCGGATCGTTACCCCTCGTCTCTCTACCCCTCTCGCTCGGTACTCTATTCCGCGCGCGCTGTTCGATCGCCGCCCGCCCTCCGCGCTTATACAGTCCAACCGCCCACACGCCGCTTCGCTTTGTTTTGAATTTTTAATTTAACGCCATTCATCCCGCGCCCATGCTACGTGAAGCGAGAAAACTAGTTCCACTATGGTTTTTAAAGTTCAACGACCGGCATTTGTTATTCTGATTAATGGCTAACCGCGTCTAATTATGCAATTTACGAACGGAAAACTGTATGTTCGTCGGGTAATATCTGATAAGTCGCTGGCTTATGTACATAGATCACTGAACCCCGGAGACATAATGTCCTTGAGAGTCCTTTGTAGGGTAGGTATTTAAAGATCGCGGTTCGCTCGGCACGTTTATAAAAAATCTTCGTCCTTACGGTGACTTTATTTACAAAGACAACTTACATTAATTTATACCGTATATATATATTTTAGTAGTACCAGCCCATGCTGTCTCTATCTTGCATAATTACATTTTAGCAGTCTCTACAATTATGAGTTCAAAAAAAACAAAGAAAATTCTATTTCAAAGATTAGCGTCAACAAAGCATAGAAACTAGTCCACAGTATACATACGTACATACAAGTCTGTACATATACTAACATACATTAGTGTGTGTTCCTTATTTCTCGTATAAATTTTTATCTCCTCTCTACTGAAAACCACTTACCTGCGGCTAACGTGGCCTTTGTGATGGCCAACAAAGCATATTCTCGAACGTCAACATTTTCTGATGCCTTTACGAACATTTAACGACATAATCAACAATAACAATCCATGCAGCTAAAAGATATAGCTCCAATTACTCTTTCATCATTGTTTATTTATTTTTATATACTTTATTTTTTACCCGTAGAGTTTTTAGTAAATATAAAGTTTTTTCTTCAATCAAATATATTCCTTGCTTTAATATATCTAATATATCTTTGCTTTTAACATTTTATACGTAATATAAACTCATAGTCAAGTTTACGCTGCGATACTCTATAGATAAATATAGATATTAGTGCCTAGCACTACCATCGTCTGCCGACATAGACCAAATTTAGGAACACAATAAAGTACTTTCTACTTGTAATTGTGGCGATATATTGGTTTAAACTTTCTGAGGGCATATAACAAAAAATAGGACTGTCCTTGTTTGAGAATCATAAATCCTTGGCGACATAAAGGATTTACGGTACATACCCTGATCATATATTAAGACGGACATAATAGTCTGAATCGAAATAACGCGTTGTCTGTAAAAATTATAAAAAAAAACGAAACAAATGGAGCGAATCCGCCCTGAGTACTCGGTAGCTAATTGACAAGATACGAAATATCAGTCCATTCAGTACCGGTATCACAGATGTAGAACAAAGGGCTGCCAAATTGAAATGGAAGTGGGTGGGATATGTAAGCAAAATTCAGGCATATAGGAGGGTCACTGGAGGAGTATTGTCACTGAAGACGGCTATCGTCGAAGGATACCCTAAAGAAAAGTAGTATGGGCAAATACTCCAAAGATTTCCAAGCCCTGGCGGATAATAGACAGCAGTTGAAATATTTGAGGGAAGCTTTTTCTCAACAATGGGACGACATAAGTTAAAAAAAAAAGGAAAACGCACCGACTCACGAAGGAGTCCCTAATTTCAATCGAGCCATAAACTAAATAACCAATATTTGGTAAGTGATTGACTCAAACATTACACATAGAAACAAGAGTTTCACAAATAATCATTGTTAAAACAACAACACTATCTATTCACTGTAGAGCGACGTTAATGCATTATTTACGTATTTACTGTATATGGCAAACATTAATTAATTTCAAACGCTACACATGACATGCGCAAACATTGTACGTACTTGATAATGGTTGAATTATTATCGTCCGTTTTCGTCGCGTATACGCGTGAAGTATCAGCGAACTGTACTCTTAATATCTAAGGTTATCGCACAATGAGTGTCATTTGGTGCAAAGGATCCAATTTCAATTGTGCATGTACCCAAATATCCCAATAGTAGTAATATAGAATCTAAAAATCTGTATAATCCACTCTTAATCCTACCCATAGTTCATATACTTCTTTGAATAAAAAAGAGCATCGTAAAAATGGCGAGATATTCTCAAAAATATATTTATTTAGGGAAAATATGCCTGAGTGCTGCCGGCTTTTAGTACTTCAACCTAAAAGGTCGTTTTCCCCTAGGCCCTTATTATACGAAACGATATGTATCTTATATTATACGCAATCCTACTTCCACTAAATATGAGGTAAAAGAATCTCACTAATTTCGGTTAACATTTATACACCATTTTCCAAAACATCAAAAATTACTTAAGGGTCGTGCATTCTTATACGAAAAAAAACAGTTGACAACAACATTATCATACTTAAACCTAATGAATGAGTAATACTTTGCGGCAACCTCGAATTACATAAACTTTTTGGCAATTAAAAACTTTTAAGGAGGCTTATAAATTTATAAGAATAACCTAATTTTGACAGGAAGACTAAAATTAATTGTTTTAGAGATTAACAGAATGTTTAGGTTAATTATTATATTAAGTGTAAATATGTTTTATATTTGTAAATCGTTATTATAACTATGATATGAAAAAATATTTTTCCTGTCACCCTATCTCTTAAAATGTGTTTGTACCCATCTGCATAAAATTCAGTACCTACATACTGTTTTATGTTAACGAATAATTTCCTCGTGTATATAATATCATTGCTCAGAACATTAATTAAAAGCGCATCAGCAAATAACTGAAGCAAAACGGCTTTATGTAGAGCGTGTTAAACAACGCCGCCGGCCTGATTGTCAAAAACTTAATGAAAGCCATTTCACTCTTCTGCGAGTCATTATTATATCCACGAAAGTATGAAGTATTAAATGAACGCTTCCCTACACTCATGACTCCAAATTACACACACACATAGTCGCGGGAGTCATGGATGCTACTAACAAACACAAATACGATAAACCCAGACTCAGAATGGGCTAAATTCATCGTTCCAATGTTTCTCTTGCCGGCCCTGATCTCAGGACCCTATCATTAAACTCGTATGGTGATGGATATCACGGTGGCAAGTCAATTCTAATATTATATAATGTTATAATTGACGAAAGTATTATATAGTATATATTTTAACACAGACCTACTCTAGATTACATTAAAATCTTCAATATGAGTTTTATAGTGGATTGAATAATGCTTTTTTATCAAACATTCACGCGGTTCTGTTCGTGGTGAATTTTCCTTGTGAAGAATTGCCTTCAAACATAGAGAGGACAAGCCGCAGGGAAAAAGATGATTGCCTCGATCTTCAGGCGGGCGAGCTATTATGCAACAATTGTCGGAGAAAAATGGAATAATGTTAGGTACTGCAGAATGGTGCATCAATATTTGTTTGTCTCTCGTCAACCCATTATTGTCCCACGGCTGGGCACGGGTCTTCTCTCAGAGTGAGAGAGTTTTAGGCCATAATCCACCGCGCTGGCCAAGTGCAAATTGGTAGACTACTAGTTATGAGAACTCTTAGATGTGCAGGTTTCCTCACGATGTTTTCCTTCACCGTAAAGCAGTGATAATTAAATTCTAATACGCACATAATTTTACAAAAATCAGTGATGCCTGGGTTTCGAACCCCGGATCCTCGATTGAGAGACCGAGTTTCAACCATTAGGCTATCACTGCTGTATACATTGCTACTTCAATCTAATAAAAAATGACCCAAAATGGACTCTAACGATCCCAAAGCTTTGGATATAAGCTTACTTACACATGAATCATGAACATCCTTGTCTTTGGGAGTAGCAGCGCGTCTGCGAGTGAGTTGTGATATATATAAAAATGACCCCTGTTCTATATGAAGTTCGATATAGGTGTTCACTGGCGGCATTGACCATTTCACATTAGATGGTGATGACATATTCGTTGGTGGACTACTGCTTTCGATAGCTTCTACTCATCTGACAGCATAAATACCTAACTATAGTTGGGTACATTTAAATGGTAAATGATATAGGTTGGTAGATCTCCACGTTATTTCAATAGAGAATGTATCTGCATAGTTTTACTACCTTTATTTTAAAGAAGCTCATGAAATATTTAGTACGAGTAAGTGTAATATCTTAGAAGTAATGCAATATGTATAACGGTTTTCTTAGCGCACCAGGTGTAAGGAAGTTTGCTGGCAGCCGCCGTTCCCACTGGACTCCTCGTAAGTTACACTAGTACAAAGTTCCATACATAGATGCAAGGACATGGTGAAAGTTGTGTAAACTCAGGTTCAATTCAAAGGAAGTTGATAATATCTACGTATGTACTATAAATGTACACTTCAACCACTAAATGATGGTCACGAGTTAATGATAAACTAAATAAATAACTTACTGCTGTTTAAAAAATAATTTTATGTACGATATATTAGACGGAAGAGCTATGTATAGTCCGATTGCAATCCAACTCAATAAAAAGATAATTAATTATAATTCCCTTTCGTAAAATCACTAAAATCAGTAATATAGCGTATAAATCTAAATAGAATCGTGTTTTTGACATATACCTTTTGTTCGTGTATTCTTCTAGGTAATCATGATTAGGCAGAAGTATATTATACACATTGTCGCAGGACGCTAAGCAATTTACCTTTCGGTGCCCATATTACCTACTTACATTGCGTTTCCTAAACAGTCACGAATTTTTTTTTGCGCAAAAACGTAAACATGCAATCTACATTGCATTTTTTGGCAAGAACATAAACACTGAATGTTTTGGACAAATCTAATTAGACTCGTACTTAGGGCAGAGATCGCTATACACTACGCCATATATCATATTTTCCAAATATAGAAAATCAATAATTTCTGTGTCTCTATTTAAGTATGAGATTTATTTATTTAAGAAATTAATTTATAATATTCTTACGAAAAAGAAAAATTATGTAAAATTTTACATTTTGTAATTGAAAATGTATTTTGTTGGATTAATAATTGTCTAATGTATAATTACCTACATTATGTTGTTTATTAACGATTCGTTTAGTTGGTTATTCGAATAGTGGCTTTAGACTTTCCGTATAAAATAGTAAAGATAAATATATCTTAACACACGGATTAACATGGCGATCCAAAAGTTTGAACGCAACATAACTTGTGTTTACAGATTACCCGGTTTCCGTGCAAACGAATAAGTTTTTAATGTCGTTTCAAAACAACATGTTGTCGCGTGGGACCTTTTCACTTTTCAGTATTCATCAGTATTATTATATATTTATATTACGTTACAATAAAACAATAATGTACCTTAATAAGTATTATAAATTCAAGTTCATGTAATAAATAATTGTATCGTAATTTTCGAGTCTTGTAAACTAAATAATCGAAAACAAAGCAATTTATGTGATCCTTTTTCTTAAATAAAATGTATTAGTTATGATTATTGCTAGATTCAAATATAAACATTGATATCATTTTGTTCATATTCATAACTAGATACCTAGTCCGTGGAGAATTCGATGATATTTAATATTCAAGATCAAACTCAAATAGATTCGATTTGAGTCCATTTATTCTACGTTAATGGACAAGTTTGCGATCGCACTGAATTAGTGATTTTAACCTGTTTACTCTGC
>DWNE01001325.1:0-22528 GCA_018249875.1 Cecropterus toxeus | reverse complement strand
CCACCTGACCGTAAGTGGTAACTGTTGCCCATGGACATCTGTTAGCAACTTCATATAGAACAGAGAATCTATCTGAAGTTGATCACAGATGCGTTGCTACTCCCGAGGACTAAGATGGTCACCTCATATTGTATAAGTGAGCCGGTAACCACACCTTTCCAACGAAACGTAAGACCTGTTTCACGCTAGAAATAGGTGTGGCGGTGGTACCTCCCCGGTCGAACTATACTGGTTCTACCACCTGAAGAGATTTGAAACACATACCTCTTGATTCAACGAATATGAAACCACAAAGCTATAACCACTTCAATCTAAGAGTAGAACATGCATGCGTGAAATAAAACAAAGGCAACAACTGAATATTGCAATAGTTCTAGAAAGTTTCTAATAACCCACAACACAAGCTAAAATAGTAAATCGATACAACTTCCTTTACATAGGAAATGTTCTAGCTAGACTTATGATATAATGTTTCGTCTAAAAGATAAAATTCTGCAAATATTTCTAAATACGAGGTTTTTCCCAACAATCATATTAAACCTCTTAGAGAATTGAAATCATGAACACAATACTGGAATTGAGTAGAAGCTAGATTCTATTTATTTCTAGAAAGGCGCATCAAAATATCGCAGTTCCAAATATAACATATATTTGGAACTGCGATATTTTGATGAGCCTTTCTTGCCCATTGTAAATTGCCAAAAGATACAAAATGTCAACGTTTTCGAATGTGTACGTGTGTGTGTGTCAATTTGATGTGCGTAGTGTTGTGTGACATCATGCATACGAAATGTTGGGAGCTTTATGTCGTCACAGATGACAGATGATGGCGGCCTTGTTACTCTGTTTTAGCGTTTTGTACCCAAAGATAAAACCGGAACCCTATTACTGAGACTTCGCTGTCCGTCTGTCCGTTTGTCTCTCTGTCTTTCGCGAGGCTGTATCTCATGAACCGTGATTGCTAGACAGTTGACATTTAAAAAGATTAATTCTAATAAAATTACATTTTTAAAAACCCCCAACGCAATAAAGATATGTGAGCAAACATTTAAAAAGTCAAAAATTATATATATGGAAAAATAACATTTGCTCGGATCATAACAGTACCTATATAGTTATATATTATATACAGTTATATATTATGATCGATTATGATCAAGGAATTACTTTTTTTAAACGTCAAATTGAACAAGTCCAGGGTAAGTCCAATACTTTTTTTTTCGTCGACCAAAATTCCCCTTCAAAATTGATTAATATGTCATCTACTGTAATTTTGTACGTAAATACTTTAATTTTAGTTTTCAGTAGAAACTGCTGTATCTTTTTAATCACGATCTGTAAGCACTGTTCAAACTTCATTCTAATAAAAGCTTCATTAAAAGTAAGTTGATGGGTTAGAAATACATATTTCATGCGCATGAGCATGCAATTCACCTGATGGTAAGTGATTACTGCCGCCCATGGACATCTGTAAGCAGTTTCATATAGATCAGAGGGTTATATTTGAAGTCGATTACAGATGTGTTGCTACTCCTAAGTACTAATATGACCGCCTCATATATAAGTGAGCCGCCAAAACAACCTTCCAGCGAAACGCAAATTGATTCACGTTAGAAATATCCACCTATCCCGTCGAACAAGGCTGGTTCTACCTCGCAAACTTATTATTTTAAAATAATAAAATTGGTCGCGAATTAAATGCTTCGTTTAAGAATGAGTTGTTGGGTTAGAAATATAAAAGTTTCGGCAGCACTTCGTCATGCCGCGTCCACCGTGTCGCTGGTTCATATTTGATGCGGACGCAAAGGATTGATGACGGCCCGTTTTTTCGCCCGATCGGACACTCCATTTGTTATTCGATATTTTTGATGTACGGCCAACGGTTACCCCCACGCTGTAAGTATGGTTATATAAATATATACTATGGCATTGATTTGTGTTTTTTACCCGTCTTAAAAAAAAGTTCTAAATTCAACTGTTTTTTTTTTAGTTATGACTAAAATTCGTTCCGTAGTTCCTGCTCCTCGAAGCTAGATATTACGGGTGTACAATTTTAGGTCGCAGTTTATCCTTGTCAAAAAACATTTGAACCCTTGAATACTAGTAGCATTAGTAGTAGGTGAAAATATATGACACCTCCGTCTTCAGTGCATAATATTTGGGCACCGGTTAGCCTATTGTACGTCTCGTGACCACAACTTATTGAATAAATATCTCGTATAATCAATGCCGACAACCGAGTAATGAATTCATCGCGTTGATCAAGTCGGAATTGGTAGACTTTACACACCTTTGAGAACTTTCTTTTTTAGGAACACTCCGGTATGTAGGTCAGGAGATTTTCGTTTACCGGAAAGCTGTGACAATTCATTTCTAGTTCGCACATAGTTTTAGAAAAATTAGTAGTACCTGGGATTTGAACCTCGGGGCCTTGATTGAGAGGCCGAGTCTCCTTTGCGCTTAGTACATGTTTATTATGTTTCTTCAAAACAATTATTGATTAGGATTTCACCCATTGCAAAGTACGTTGCAATGTAAAAATGAAAATATATACTTGCACTGTATATTATAATTTATGTGCGGAATTACATATATTAATATAAACCATAATTGTGTTACATAACGTAATAAACTCGTACTAAGGGTGCTGAGGTCGACTACAGAAGCATTGCTACCCCTGAGGACTAAAACTCGAATAAGCTTGACTCCCTTACACCCTTTAGATCAGAATACAGAAGTGCTTAGCACTACTGTTATTTGGCTGGAATACGAGAGGCACTGGTGCCTTCAGGGTCGAACCACAACGGTTCTATCATCTTCAAAACTAAAAATCTATCTACCATACACTGCACTACAGTTCTTATAATATTCACCAGCATGTAGATTTCAAGCGAAATTTTTGCCATTACACTAAAATCGGTAAAATTTATATCTATCCAACGTATCGCCTGCATCGATATATTTGATGGTGCGTATATTGATATTATAAAACGAACTACATAAATTGGTATTACGATTGACCGAGCGATACGCTAATGTATGGATAAAATCGCCATGCGTGGTGATCCAACGCTAATTTCATGGAAGTGGTTGGCAAAATAACCTCACATCCATATGTTTTGACGTCCATTAATTTAGGTGTTGTTTGCAATATGCTTCCAACAAAAGCGTGCATAAATATGTACACGAAACGATTTGTACACATTTGCGTCCGAAAATATGCATTTATGTAGATATTTCTCATAATTGTCATTGAAACTTTGATTTATGATTATTATATCAAAGAATTCTTGATGTAAGTACCTTCGGTTATTAGTACGATTCAGTGGTGTAAAGTTGACAAAGGGGGCGACGCTCCCCTGGTGGCACATATTCGTATACATACTACGTATACTGCTGTTTTTGTAGAAAAAAAAACCCGAAACTCATGGTTGTCAACTTATATTTTACGTTTTCTTCTCACCGTCTTAAATTTCTAAATGTGTTGGTAGCAAGTTCAACTTCGGCTTCAAAGAGGAATATAAATACTTCATCCTTACAAACTTTCGTCTCATAATATTAGTAAAAAGTAAGAAGATAAGTAAGATAAGAGTAGGAATTGATTTCCTAAGATGTAAGCGTTCTGTATACAGTTATTTGAACTACCAACGCATTACAATCACTTCACACTTTGTTTTATTAACCACTACATATAATAGAACTAATAAGTTCCTTAATAACCACCTCGGTTATCTATTACGGTTATATATTTAGTATATCTTACCATACACCATACTAATGATTAAAAAACAAACCACTCATCTTACTAAAATGATATGTGTATTTCAAATTAATTATCGCCGATTTACGGCGAAGGAAAATATCACATGTATGTGTTTAACCTACAATAAAGTTAAAATATTTGTAAAGGTAAAATAAACAAAATTCTAGGGAAATGTCGGTGGACAGTGTTAAAAAAGAAAATAACCCGGCTTATTAAGCGTAATCTAGTGGCTAAATAAAGGCCTGAGTTATGGTTTCCATCGTGTGGATTAAAATGGATTTTTTTATAAAAATGGGCAATAACCGAGCGGAGGGTATCCCCAGCGGACAGAGGGCCCCTTCAGAGGAATTTCATTAGTCCTCACCACAGCACGCCTTTGCACTTCTCGGACGAGACTCGATAAGGATACTGCAATAGATTTTTTTATATTGCAACATTATTTTTTAATTATCTGTGGCATAATCCTCTTTTCATCTATAACTAATAAAGCCGAAGAGTTTGTTTGGTTGAACGTGCTATTCTCAGGAACTACTGGTTCGAATTGAGTTTATTTTTTGTGTTGAGTAGTATATTAATTGAAGGCTATAGGCTATATAACATCATGTTATGTTTGCTTTTTCTTAATTAGTGGCAAGGGAAACCGCGAGGCACAGCTAGTATTTGATATTTTATATCGAACAATGATGCTTATTAAAAGGTTACGTAAATATGTGAAACTTAAAAATTGCAATACAAGATTTATTAATTTTAAACATTCAGAACAAAATGTCCCAGAAATATAAACGGAAACTATGAGATCTTGCGAACGTTAACTAAGTTTTAGGAATTAGTCGGTTCTTTAGTATAAAGGGCGGACTGATAGATAGAAAAGTATTATTTTTATAATAAAATCTACTTTTTGATTTGATACAAATAAACAATATATGTCTTTTAATGTCACTGTGTTGTCACTTAAACAGGCTTGTTTTTGGTAATTGTTCTAAAAATTAAAAATAAACTAACTTCATCTATTATACGAACATAACACAAGCTAAATTTAACTTGTTTATAAAATCATAAATCTTGTTTACAAATATAAAATTCCTTTGAAAGCAAACATACACTTTACGTAAACAGCTTTTTAGTTTGTGGACTTGCACTGTTGATTTTTATTTGGTTTACCTACTCTCAGTAACGTCAAAAATTATAATTGGAACGCATATATAATCCAAAAAGTAAAGCACGGCTATTAAATTTCGAAATTACTCACAAATTTTATAAAACATCAAGTGCAGAACGCAAACTCAATAATAGTCCAACCATACTTACTAGTTCAACACTCAAACACGTCTGCACTAAAATGGTACTAAGAATATTACGCATCCGTCTAACAAAAGGCTGATCAGATAAAGGAAAGCCGGGAGACGGTGGCGAGTATCTACAAGAGTATTCCATCAGGGCGGAGTTCGCACCTACGCATTTTTATGTTTTCATAAATTTCCGGCTTGATCAATATTTTATATTCGCACCCGCGCGGAATGGGGCTTTTTGCAAGCCCCGGCATTTATTTATTCGACTGTGGCCCCCACGAGAGCCGACACTTGCGTTCGATACATTTTTCACTGGTATAATGTTATCACGTTCGCGTAACGTCGTTACCGCGCCTTCACCGCTCTGCGCTTCTTAATTTTTATCAGCTTTGCGAATGTTTTTCGTTACGACTTCACCTGTGCGGTCTCATGCACACTTCCCTTCGTTTTTTATATTTTTGAAAACCACAAGTATTTCTATGTAACAGATTTAACTGATGATCTGATAAAGTTTAAGATTCAGAATTTGCGTTTGATCATTTACTCATGTGTTAGTCATTCAGTTTAGTGTAACGTGTCAGTAACAAAATGTGTCGTTCGCTAAAAATATTTTAAGAAAATATAACGCGAGCGTTGAAAAATCACCTCCAATATGCGAAACGACATAAAAGAAAGCGTAGTGTTCGGTGTTATCGAGAGTATAAATAAAATGTAGTTTTCCAATAGCTATCAGTAACAAGTGACAAATACTGGTAAAATGTCCGAGGCTCCGGGCCGTCCGAACGCATTATCAGTGGTCCGCCGGTATAATTTATTTGCTGGAGCAAATAGGATTAGCGACGGGGCGCATTGGGTCATTTTTTGGAGCACAAAGGGAGCCCTGCGCGTGGAACCTACTGCCTATCGATTCAGCTCCGACGATCAACATGCGCCACGCCACTGTAATTTATATGAGTTAGAAATTTAATGTGTTTCCGAGCGGTTAGTTTCGATACCGTGTAAAATATGCATTTGTGGTTGTTGTTTTTGAAATTGCATAAACTTGTTTCAGGGTATAAACAGAATTTCCAGCTCTGTTGACTTTTAAAAGTATTACCTGTACTGTCTGCACTTGAGAACTTAATTTGCTTAAATCTAGTTTCTGATAGCAACGTTACTTTGCGAGAAGCAGTAAACGTTTATTGATTTATGAGATAAATATGCGACTTTTAAGTATTTACATAAAATAACACGTGACATCTATATAGAGTTAGGTATTTCGCGTCCATTGTGTTTTAGTAGACACTTAATCTAAGCCATCTTAAGCAGGCCTGCGTTTCTTTTATTACATTAAAAGCTCTCCTTCATAAATAAACAGAGTACGCTGAAATGTAGGCCGGGACGTGACAGGTGCCCTTAAAAGCTCGGAGATTGTATGGGTGTAAGTAATCCGCGGCGAGCTTATCCGATGTTCGAACAAATAAAAATACTTATCACGTAAACCCCGGCCAAGGTAATAAACTGTCACAAGCAATCACCGCTTCCGGAGTTAAGAATTCGATTTGCCACGCTTTGAGCTAAAACAAATCTAGTGCTGCGGTTATGTAAGCTTGTTATTATTATTTTGAAGAAAGTTGTGGTAGCAGGTTCACTACTATTTTAGTCCTCGGGAGTAGCAACGCATCTGTCTACGCGTAATTACTATGCGACGACCCGCGTGGCCGACCGATCACCGTACCTGTCTAACATGCAGTGGGTTCCGGGTTCGATCCCCGGTCAGACATACATTTGAAGGAAGAGTTTAGAAACTGTTCTGGGACACAAAAATTGACACACAAAGACGAATACACAAACAACCAGAGTGTTTGTATATTCGTCTTTGTGTGTCCATGGTACCCACGACACAGGAGAAAATCCCAATAGCTACGAGTATAGTTATCGTAGCAATGGGAGAATGTATTATTTATCTGATCAAAGTCAAAAATTAACTAAAGCTATATACTGTTTGTATGTTGCGAATTTGAATTTTCGAACGGT
Source organism: Cecropterus toxeus (assembly GCA_018249875.1). Taxonomy (NCBI): domain Eukaryota; kingdom Metazoa; phylum Arthropoda; class Insecta; order Lepidoptera; family Hesperiidae; genus Cecropterus; species Cecropterus toxeus. Next base: position 15,460 of record DWNE01001325.1, on the reverse strand, counting down.
CATCAATCGTGGATAGTACGTTTATTTGCGTCCTAACAAAACATTGTTGCGTCCTGTTTCCACGGTAGTTTTTGCGCTGCCATGTTACATTCCCCTCGTGTGCCGATGTGTAAAAATAATATACATGCAAATTGTTCGCGGATTTATGCAAAGTAATGTATAAATAATTTTCGGATTATACTTTAGAGCTTTACTACGTGCCCTCGTAATAAACTTTTATAGATCCATGTTTTATTGCTTCGTTAAGTGGTTGAATTAAAGGGAATAAAACAAGAGAATAAACAGAGTTTATGCATTTAAACTCGGGCATATAGAAATCACTTGCGTAGAAATATACGGAAGTAGGTACCTTGATGTTCTTTAAAGCTGAGTGTATACATTTTTTTTTTTATTTTCAAGGCCATACCTAGTGTGAATAATATTAACTCAGACGTTTAATACATTAGCCCGTACAGACGGTTAGACAAAAATAAACAACAAAAAGTCTATAATAGTAACATTGTCAAAAACATAAAAAAACAGACTGCTTTAAGCTTATTTTGTTTCTGTTTAGTAATTTGAACAATTAGCAATTAGCTATGAATTTACCTACTACTGGAATTATATATCGATAATTATCTGTTTACCAATGTATATCTGGTGCTGGTTTTCTATATGATGAGATGAGTTTAACCCATACAGTGAAAATCAAGAAATCTTCTTCATATATGTCACGCTACGCGTACTTTTGTCCGGTAACAACGATGGTGTTCTAAAGGTGTGGTAAAAGGGAAACGTAGTTGTGTAAGGCGTTTCATTTTAGACCTCAGAAGTAGAGACGCATCTGGGGCCAATGCCAGGTAAAACCGGAGTTTTAATCTTATTTGGGGTTGATTAAACATGTCCATGAGAGGCGGTGGTCACTTACCATCAGGTGATCCTGGTCAGGTGGTTACCAAGGTTTTTTTACTCCATCCATATAATAAAACAAATATATCGATAAGGAGATCTTAGTCATGTAGCTTGCGATCCACTTAAAGTTCATTCCAATACTTTACTGCTAAGTGACACTTAATTTACAAGAAGAATGGCAATAATATTAGTTGTATCAGAAGACAGGAATATGTATGAGATTATATACATATATTGACAACTAAATAGTGAATAATTGTTGGTTAGAAAATTATTTTTCTCACTTTTACGACAAGCATTTTTTTCTCGCAAAACAGATGACAATCGTTGCATTTTAATTTTGGAATTTCCGAAGCGGGGAAGTAAAATTTCAATAAAGCCACAATTTCACGGGCGCGTTGGCGCGAACTCGCGAGTGTTACAATTTAATAGAACTTCAAAAGGGATGTTGATTCCGCCACAATTCTATCAGCTTAGCGCGAGATCCCGGGCATTATGCGTATAAAAAGCGGTTATCGCATCCAGAGGGGCATATAGGGTAGTGGCTGTTGAAGCGACACTAAATTCGAACTTAGGAACTACATCCTCTATTATACGACATACGTCGTTCTTTTTGTGTACAACGACGAAGATTATGTTGTTGCAAACGCGCAATGTACTATGTTTGCGTTTATGGTACGGACTTGTTTGTGTAACGTGGTGCTGGTGGCATGGCGTGTCTTCATCGACGGTATTGAATTCCTTAACGTACTTGGGTACTATTCGTGTTCGTAATAACACCACGTTTTGTTATTGATGGAATCGTATAGAATTTTATATTTTACTAAAAGTACCCGTGTTTTGCTATAAGACATGAATCAATTAAAATGTGAAGGTTTATGAAAGTCTGAAACCAAAGGCTGTGACGTCACTAAAAAGTCGCCATCTGTAAATAGTACAAAATATCAAAATCAAAAGTAACTTATCAGTTGACCACGTAAATAAGCTACATAAACGCAAAGTTTTATGTAAACCGGACGAGGGGTTTTTGCGTGATTAGTAACAAACAGACACACCGTCTCATTTTTAAATAACCGTATAGATTATAGCTTTTTATTATCGTGTTTTTATTATCGTCAGGATTTACTCAGGGCGAAAAAATATACATTCCTTCGTTCTGGCATGGGTCTCCTCTTAGAACGCTGGCAAAGGTGAAAATTAACTTTACTTATTTGTTTGATTTTTTTAAATTTCTCAGGCTTGTATGTTTTCTTACGTAGATTTCTTGTATCCTTAGACCATATAAGCAAAATCATAATTATTTTTTAATGCTTTGTCGAATACAAATCATGGATGCATCAGTCTGGGGATTCGGACCTCGGACCCCCGATTGAATTTGAACCAATAGGCTATCTCTACGTAGCTTGGTTTACTTACTCTACTACCTGGTTTCTATTTAATTAATTTGGAAAATCCAATGCTTGGATAAACTATTCACAATATAACATGTCGATAATGATCAAGTACATAGACACATTCGAATCGGGATACAATTTACAAAACTGAACTTCCTATCTAGCAAAAAGAATGAGGTTTAGAAACTTAAAGAATAAAAGGTTCATTGCCTTTTCTTTTGCAGGCGATAACGACGCAAAAATACTCACGCTCGGAAAATGGCGGTTTTATATTTATAGTTTCAATTAACTTACTTTACTTGTTTAGCCGAGCAACGCCTAACTTGCAAACTAGCATAAACAAGTTACTGCCGCTGGGCGAAGAAAAATACAAAATAAGAATGAAAATATGAACGGTTTATGTTTAGAATGTTTTTTTTTAAATATCAGAGTTCTTGAAATTGGTTTCTTTTATATGTTAACACCGTTTGGACAAATGGAACATTAAAAAAAAAAATTTTTAAGATTTCATAATGATCAATAGACAATCGTTGGAGTAAACGGTTATTAGAGTGGAGACCGCGTCTGGGTAGACGTAGCTTACGACACCCTCCTGCTCGGTGGCGCGACGATCTGCGCCGGGCGGCGGAATGTGACTGGGTGAGGAGAACCGAAGATCGGGTTCAGTGACGCGCCTTGGGAGAGGCCTATGTCTAACAGTGGACTGACCCGGGCTCATGGTGACGATGACGTTGATCTGCGCGGCGAAGGTCGACTCAGCCGGATACGAAAAACTTTGGATTTGATGACCGGTAAGGCAGATAGGCAGTTAGGTAAATGTTACCGCATACTTTATATAAGGTGACCTTAGTCCTCGGGAGTAGAACCCCTGTTGTATATGAAGTTGCTTACAGGTGTCCAGGGGCAGCAGTGATCAGTTTTAAAAAAATGTTGAATATATTTTCGGTTTCAAATCAAAGTTAAAGTGGTTGTAATATATTTTATATTTTATTTTTATATTTTTTTTACCTATTTTGAAGTAAAAAGACAGAAGCGCATTTCATATCTTCTACGCTTATTATATCGTTGAATGTTTACAGATTTTATAAAGTGTGAGGATTAAAATTTTGGTATATGTAGGTATTAAAATAAATAAAACTGGTCAGATTATATTTTTAAGCGATTTTTCATTTACTTACAGTAACTAAATCACCCATGAAATATTATGTAATTTACGTATTTTAAAAATACCTATAAATAATATAAAGTAATATTTGAAGACTAGAAAGTGTAATAAATGAATATATATTTTTAACTAATATTTTTTTTCGAAAAAGATAGATGGAATTTTATGATAAAAATTGGGCCTCTAGGCTATGGCTGCACGTTAAGCCCATCGACTGAAAATAACAACGTTATAAAGTTGATCGTCAACAAAATTAATTCGTCATTCGGAGGCAAACGCCTCATTTGAGCGGCAGTAATCAGAGCGTAAATCGTTTTAGTGTTGCCGTTTTTAAAAACCCTAAACATTTTAGTGTTGCCACTTCAAAAACCTAACAAATAAAATAAACCTCGTGATTTGAGCGCAATAAACTCAGTTTTGTAGAGGTTTCGGTTTGTTTATATGCTTTACCGCTACTTTTAGAGATCCGTACCCAAAAACGGAACACTATTACTAAGAACCCGCTACTCGTCTATCTGATTAACAGAACATTTAGTTGTATATTCGCTTGAAAAGTAAATAGTTAAATTGACAATAAATAAATATTTAAGGGGGTCCCGCACAATAAATGTAATTTTATTTTCGTTTTTTTGGTATTTAATACTCTTCGTGGGAGTTCCACTCGCACTTGGCTCATTTTTAGTATTCAATTTATTACTTTAGTAACGAGTAAACGTTGGTTTATTAAGTTCCTTTTAAAAAAAAAACTACTTTTGTTCAAGCAACTGAAAAGTTTGACTAAAATTAAGTTTTTTACAAGTATTACTTATAGCTGACAAAGCGATTGAAATAAGAGGAAATCGTTGTGGTTTTTTAAAGATATATGCTACCCCACCTCATCACATTTGGAAAACATACCTAACTTAATTATCGTACTATCAAAATAGGTACGTATATGTACAGAAAATGAGCAAAGTGACACGCAGACGCTATGCAATTAAAATAAAGCGATTTCAGCGCTGGACTGCCGATTTAACTGGCACTATTTAGGGACGATTACGCTGCGTCATTGCCCATTGTCCAGTGGCGATTAAGCGCGAACTACAATGGCCCCAATCCGACCCCTAACGAAGCGACTTCGCCCGTTTCCGTACCACTTCGGTCCGAAGACGTAATTTGCGGGAACGAAAATTGTAGAGCGAATTTTGACAGAATTACCCAACTTCGAAGTACGTCAGCGAGTTAAGCGGCTGAAGCAGCCTTTGAGCGACCTATTACGTTGCAGCGATAACTTCAAACGCCAAACAACAATATCCGGTGGCGTAGAATCAACAAACTATGTAATTATAATAATGTGTTTAGTTTGGGAATCTATACGAAATAGTAGTGTACAAGGTAGGTGTGTTTTAATAAATTCACATAAGTAGAACCGTGAGTGATCAACATACCGGCTCACTTACTATGAAGCGACCATCTCAGTCCTCGGGAGTAGCAACGCATCTATGATCGACTTCAGATAGAAACCCTGTACTATTAGTACGAGTTGGTCTTGTTTTTTCCAGACAAGATTGCGTCTTGTTTCTGCCAAAAATGCCCTCTGTAACTTTAGTTCCGAAATAAGCCGCTAGGGGCGCTGCACGTAGATGTATGGGCAGAAACAAGACTCAATCTTGTCTGGAAACCCAAGACAAACTCGTACTAATGGTACTGTTCTATATGAAGTAGCACAGATGTACATGGGCGGCAGCGGCGGCAGCTACTTACCAGCAGGTGGACTGCATGTTCGTTTGCTACTTCAATGTGTGAAAAAAACATATCCGGAGATCAGATGAATTTAGATTTCTGTTTTGGGTGTATGTCTGTTCATCTTTGTTTGCATACATGGTACCCACGACAGAGGAAATATCCTCGTGTAAGTGTAGGAAGCGTTATTATTATAATTATTATTAATAAATTGTACATCCGGACATAATTGCAAAGACTAAACCGCAGAACTAAGAATGCTGAAATTTGGCACGTTCTGTAAATTGTGAAAGCGCATAGAGCATTTTTGGAAATTCCACCCGTAATAGGTTGAAATTGGGGTGGATAGAGTGCTGTGCAGGGTTGCAAGCCGTACTATAATATATAGTGTTGTACTTTATTTCCGGTCTGCGTACTATATAATATCGCAATATATAAGAATAAATATCGCAAAAATACTGTATTTACGACACCGAAATCTAACAAATTATTTCATCAGTTCTAAAACCAATGTTTACGAACGCGTCTGTGCATTATTTTAATACGAGCATGTCACTTTTATCTTACACTAGAAATATAAGAATGGATTTATTAAAATAAGTATATTTTTGTCCTGGTATTATATTGTGTCCATAAAATACTATATGATTTACATATATGTGTACTATATTTTTTATGTTTACTTTGAAAAATATTATATTTGTCGATGAATTGTTGGTAACCCTGTCGCTGTGATAGACGGACTGATAGCGGAGGCTTAGTAATAGGGTTCCGTTTATATACCCATACATAGGGTACGGAACCATAACAAGAGCCGTATTTAATCGTTTTTGGAAAACACCACCCTTTAATAGGCAAAATATGGGCTGGTATTTAGTATAAAAATCCCATAAATTTGAAGTCGGAAATGTGAAGTTATAGATTGAGACTATCCTAAAAAAATTGAGGCACGTTTTTGGAAATTTCAACCCGGATAGGGTAAATGGACCATTTTCTTTTATTTCGATTCATTCCGATGTTGCAAATATTTATTTATTTAAGTTTATATTAAGTATAGTATTATTTTAAAATACTTTGCTTCTGCAACTATTCAAGTATTTTTTTATAAGATTGAAGTAGCAAACGAACATGCAGTCCACCTGATGATAAGTGGCCACTGTAAGAAAATTCTACTGAAAAGTGGTTCTAACTGAACTTAATTACAGATGCGTTGCTCCTCCCGAGAACTAAGTTGATCTCCTTATATGAAAGTGATCCGGCAACTACACCCTTTCACCGAAACGCAGAAACTGCTTCAAGCTAGAAATAGGTGTGGTAGTGGTACCTCCCCGGTTGCATTACACTGGTTTTACCACCTATAATTTATAATAAGTCAAAAACCGGTATCAATCAAACCTTTATACCTACGTTTTATATTTTTGTTTCTTCCATTCAAACTACGAGCGAAAGACAGCGGTTCTCAAAGGTAACAATTGTTCCGTAATATTTCGTATCTCGACGCCGTTCGGCGTAATTACGCGTTGACAAAGGCGCCGCTCGCCCTTTGTCGGGGCGCGCCAATAATGACGCTGTAAACTTTACTAATTTTGCTTCAGCCGCGAACGATGCACAAAATACAGTTCACGTTGCGAATATTCCGAGCAAGAACTGTCTAATATAAATGCGAAAGTTTGAGGATGTATGTGTGTTTGTTATTCTTTCACGCAAAAATTGCTGGTCAGATTTCGCTGAAATTGGGATGACAGATAGTTGATAACCTGGATTAAAACATGGGATACGGATTACCTTAGTAAACGTAAACGAAGGAAGTGAACTCGAGCGAATCATTTAGTATTTTATAAATAATCTAGTCATATCAGATCGTATAGTAATCTTGGAAATGATGTCAAGTTTATTAATTAAATTGTTACAAAGTATTACTTACGTAATAAAGAATTAAGTATTACAACGCAGCGGAATTCCAAGTCTATTTCTATATTAATCCTTTACATACATGTTCATTTTTTTTTGTAATTTTAACCGAAATTTCTTTCAATATGGGCGAGTAATATTTGCGCCGTCCAAACAAATTTGGACAGGCAGCGCTAAAGTGATATAATCAGCAACTCAAATAAACTCGGGCAACTCAAATGCGCTGCTGAAAACAGCAAAAAACTCATAAGTAATTCAGAATTTCAACTAATAAGCGAAGCGATGTAAGCGCTGAAAAATAATATGGCTCACGTTTCCTACCACTTTCACTGATTTGGAGATTTTAAAACCTTTGCCTCTAATTTTAAGCTGAGACCCAGGCTGGATATGTTCGGGTTTTGTAAAGCAGTTAAATACGAGTTTACCGATCCGTAGGTAACCGTGTCTGCTTTCCTGTAGTTCAATTAGCCTGTCTTTCTTATCGTAAGCTTTAACATAAATAAAAGGAAATAAAAAACTAGATTAAGAAAAAACATTGCAACTAATAAATAATTTGTCCCCTGTAGGCCTACAAATCAAACAATCTATATATCTGGCTGGTACTATTAATTATCATTAGCCACAAATGTCTACATATCCAACTATCAGCCTTCTGAGGTTCACTGCTGGACATGGGCTTCCTCTAATGTAGGGTTTTTGCCAATAGACACCACACTCTACATGACATGACTGAGCGGACAGCATACCGGTCTGACACGCAGTGGGTTTGGGGTCGATCCCCACCCAGACACAAATGTAAATGATGAGTTTAGATTTCTGTTCTGGGTCTGGGTGTTTGTGTATTCGTCTTTGTGTATCCATGGCACCCATGATAAAGAAGAAAGAACCTACTGTGGGCTGCAAGTGTAGAAAGCGTTAATGTAGCTATATGTTTATTTCGGGATTACTGGGGTGTCAGTAAAATCAACTAGAAGAATCTATCTCCTAGATTCTGTCCCTTTGTCACATTCAACATTCACGAGAAAAGAGGGAATGCTACTCATAATCAAGATTACTTGGCACAAGTCTATATATAAAAGTATTAACAAGAAAATAGGATAAACACAGAGTTTGTAGGCTTCCTGGCAAAATACATGATTATTAAAAGACTACACATCTAAGTTGTAAACTTATAATATGTAATGCTAACTACATCTTGTTAACTGAACCTAAGAAGGATGTGACCTTATAGTGCTTGAATAAGCAGAACAATTTACTTAAAATAAACACAAAACTTTAGTAAAACACTGATAACCTACGTCAAAAATGCACGGAAATTATCACCTGTTGTATAACCTTTACAAAAATGCACTCACCTAACTGAAAATAATATGTTAACAGCTGCTTCTTTAGCACCATCGGTATGCGGTTCTATTGTAATAATTGAGTTATTGGCCTATAATTTGATTTACTTTCACACCGCAAAGCAAATGCAAAACAATAAAATATCAGCTGTTTGTCATGATTGTCATGTTATAATGTCAAAGTCAGCTTGACATTAGCTTGGCATTTACGTTCCATTTTTTCCTAAATAATATTTTATTAATTTACATTTTATATAGTCGTACATTATACAGGATGTAAATGACAGCGTACCGAATATTAAAAATATGGATTCCTGACACGAGTCTGGTGCTTATGGCGTTGGAAGTTTTCATCGTTTTTCCTCGGTTTTTCCAATTTTTTATGCATTTTTTTTTAACAAATTTTGATAGTACTTCAATACTACTGTTTTATACAGTTGTTAATACATAAAAACGAAAAGGGTCTATTCAATAGGACTTAAAGTAATGAAAGGAACTCAGTACTTTAAGTCCTTTTGAATAGACCCTACTCATATATAATAGTGTATTATCTATGCTACTCATTTTAATAACCTACTCACTGCCTACGACTTAACTAGTCATTTATGGCTTTAGTCAAATTAAATATTAACTTTATTAAGTCGAATTCTTTAAACCTTATGACTGAATATTTGTTATTGTAGATTTTACTGTTTTTTTTCGAAGTTGATGGTAGACTATGATAGATACATAAACACGTATTGGTTTCAATTTGGCGTAAAAGATTTATACAAGTCGGACGTGCTTACACTGCTTGGAACCGAATCTTATGACTACACTGACTCGACATCTGAATCTTCATGTCAGAGTCAAGTCTTGTAAACTTAAGTCTTCTGAATTTATTTATCTAGGTATCCATTAGCAGAATAGTCAATAAGCGATCTTAAATTACATATATATAAGTATATGTCTGCGGTAGATCTGATACTTCTATTAGTCTCCACGTTCTCAGCCGTTTGTTATGAAGGCCAGTTCATTTTATTAGAGAGTTAGCTGTTCACCATTTTCAGATTGGTATTCAACATTGGGCGAAAAACGTTCTCGTTATCCGATATATAAAGTGAATGAGTCATTAATCATAATACCTTCATATTTAATAGATACCTCAACATCACTTAATGGGGCAAAGTAACGTCTCTTTTACGAGTTCCGAGCAACATCACTTACGCCAAAAAGTATCATAAAGAGCCACAAATCGTGACCCATAAAGCATAAAGCAATAATAACTTCCTCTTATTTTCGTTTGATGGATTGATTCCTGGTTGTATACCGGTAAGAACCGAAGGCGGCTAAGAATGTTTCCAGGTGCTGATACAGTAATAAAGACCTGAAATGTGATCAAATATTTATGTTAAATACATTAAATACATAATAGTTAGCTAGCTAAATTTGGACTTTAATTTAACAAATTATGTTCTTAATTTAAAACTTTTATTCTATTTTACACTTTTATAGACGTTGAAATAAATTTAACAAAAAAAATTGTGTGTAAATAATAGATATACATTTACTTAATTATATGACAAATAACGCTTTGCATTTGAAACTTTTATTTTATTTTATTTTATTTTACACTTTTATAGACATGACAATAAATTTATCATTAAAAGTCAGTTTGCAAACAATAGATATAGGTACATTTTAAAAGCCTAATTCCGTGTCGGTACTATCCAGTGGAAACACGCTCTGTTTTCCTAACCAGTCCCATTTCGGTGATATATGGCGCGCTGAAATAATATCCGTTTGTCATTCTCACTTTGTGCTTTTTTGCGATATGAATTGATTTACTATCGGAATGATGTCCTCTTCATTGTATGATTTATAGGATTAGATAGGTGAGTTTTTCGCAATGGCAACTTTTGTATTGTTGTAGGGAAAGTCTACATTTAAATAAATGGTAACTGGGAGGTTGTTGGTAATATTTCTGTCAAAAAATCTTAGTACATTTAAATATAACATTTCTGTTCTGTAAAAGTTCATTTTTTTCTATAAATACGGATACACACAATTATAGAGTAGTCGCTAGTACGAGTAAGTAGGTAGGTATATATAATAATTATTGTTAGTTTTCTACTTGAAATAAGAATATTGTGTTCTTTAAAAATCAATAAAATCAACGAATACACCGCTTCGGATACAATTTGGTGATGGGATGGGATGGGATTTGATAGGCACTCTATACTATATAGGGTTGGCAGGTCATAAACACAGTACCGGACAGATAAGCCAGTTCGACCGGACATTCGCTTAAAAAGGCCGGACACATATAATTATTTAAAGGTTTTTAAAGGATTTTGTGATGTTTCGTAGCGTCACGGCGCACTTCGCGACAACGCGCGGCGTCCGCATGCTCACGAATTGCGCTTCAGAGGTGCGTAGCACCGTACCACCGTTTAATTTATCAAAGCAAACAAAAAGCCTAACTTTATTCGGTCTTATCCTTTTAAACTCCTAATTACAAATTAATCACCAAACTTTATTGCTAACTTAATTATTTATACAACTATTACCTACCTTAGCAGTAAAATATTTGAAGAAATCTATTACATGATGACAATATATTAATAGAGGACGCCACCGACAAAGGTGTTCCATGTTCCCGATGCAGTTGTCAGTGGTACGCAACGTGTGTTCCAATATCCGACCGTCACTCTGGTTTAAGCTGTGAACAAACGTAGCAGTTACCTGTTGCGGTTGCATTTGTGCAGATAAAGACCTGCTGTAGTATTTTGAGAAGAGAATTACATAGGTTCGAATAGTAGGCTCGCTACACCGATTTTTCAAATGATGTGCTTACTAGAAATCAATTATCACTGCTTTACGGTGAAGAAATACATCCTGAGGATACCTATACACCTGAGATTTTGTCGTAACGTGAAGTCTATCTATTCGCATTTGGCCTGTATCGGTAGACTATGGCCTAAACCTCTCGAATACAGGGATGATACTTGAGTCCAACAGTGAGACCAAAATGGGACGGATACCGTCTATATCCCTGTGCTTGTCTCCAACAAATTGAAAGCTGGTGAAAAATACGCTCTGTTCTTACCGCAGTTGTCAATAGCCTTACCCAATGTTTTTAAGCGTGCTGCAATAACTATCCGTATCACGCTGTTAACTGTTACTGATTAAGTTATTGATAGAAATCGTGATTAGGTGGATTAAACAGGCCTACGTAAGCTTACGTTGCCTGTACTGTAAAACGACTTTGATAGCTTTCTGGCGTAGAAAAAATAATCTTAGCACGTCTTACTAGTAACAGACGATCGATTTATATTACTGTTTTACAATTAGATATATAAAATAAGATATTCAAAATCGCATATCGTGAGCAACCGTAACATATTACGATGAATCAATTTCGCGATAATATCAGCTTAAAATCATAGATATATAAAGATGAATTGTTATATCAAGCCTGTTCTGACGTAAAACTCATCAAAATTGACAAGAGGGTACGCGTTTTTATACTCCAACTACTACTTTGCTACTCCAATGTGATAAAAAATATATTAAAATATATATTAAAAATGGTGTTCGTGCAAGTAACATGCATAAAAGATAAGATTGCGACAGCAACTTATATAAATAATATATAGCATAATAAAGCCATCTATGAACAGCACCATGCGCTAAGTCTAACTAACGCCGCTGCCCGCTTAATTTTGTTCGATACTTAATAGTTTCGATAATGTAAAACAGATCGCACAAAAATAAATAAATGCAAGTATCATCGCGCCAAAAATCAGTTTTACCTGCGTCTATAGATGTTTCATTTCTAAAACACTAAAGAACGTTCAGTGCATCGTAGCCCTTATACGCTAGCGTGTCGGAAGCCTTCAGTGCCTAACACTGACGCCAGCTTTCTAGCGCAGTGTAATAGGCCTTGTCACGTGTTGCTTTGCAAGGCACAGGTGACCTGCCCGTTCGTTTAGATCGTAGCTTTACTGGAGAAACGTATTTCCTGTGTTTTGACGGTAGTACAATATCTAGAGACTTTAGAGTTCTATATTTTGATTTTGGGTTATTATGGCGGAGTTGAGAAATGTTTTTTTTTTCTTTATTGTCGATATTTTGATCCAGTTGCGCAGGTATGGTGGTGACGACGAAATTGGCTTTATATTTTCTGTTATATAGGTACATGACAAAGATTTTGTATCTTTATTTATCAATTGATTTTCTTTCTTTTGTTTTTCATTAAAATTGCAGCTAATAAAAAGATTGACAATTTGTTAAAGTCTAATTGCGATGAATGGAGGAAAGCAATGGATCCTTGGTCTATTTCAGGTAGGATTCTATACTTTATTTTTCGACTTATATTATCGCGTCATTGATACATTATAATATGTTACGGGTACTCACGATATGCGCATTTGAGCTGAGTCGCAATATTACCAAAAATAAATTAAAAAAAAACGCTCATGGTGAGTACTGGAATTATATTATAATCTTATTGGGCTTAATCACAGTTATACGCGGCAGTGTTCACAATTTATCAGAAGTACTGCGTGCTCGTATACTTTAATGCTATAAGAAAATCAAAAAACATGGACCGCAGCATTACTCGGCAGAGATTTCCAACTATAATTATTGTTTTCATTTTTCCTTATTAACTGGTTTTGATTTTTATCGTTTTTTACGTACAGTAGATTAGATTTCGTGTCAATATTTACTGCGGAATAAACCAGGAATAAACCAGAGAACTGAATTTGTTCATTCATATTTTATGATGCAATATTTTTAAATATTCTGTCTATATGAATGCAAGAGTAGCGAGTGAGGAGAAAGCTAAAATAGAATAGATATAGGTAGTATATAGTTATGTATGTGTACATATTCTGTATAAATATATGTACCAGTATACTAATAATTGTTGTTACTATGCAATAATAAGTAATTATTACTTACGTCTGTAAATGTTTTATTTACGTTTTAATTAATACTGGTATTCAATGTGCTACGTAGCGCTACTGCGGATGCACAGCCCTAGTGCATCCAGCAACCTGAGGAGCTGACGCAGCACCACGAACGGCCCCACATGTCGTGGGAACAAACGGCACTCCGAGGTCTCACATTGACTCGGTGTCACACCTTTAGTATTAAGTCTAGAATGTAGCTTATTTTAAGTTAAATTAAATAGTAAGAAACATTTCGTTCGTTTCTCTGCGACCTCCGGCCGCCGCCCAACATAACTAATGTAGTTACCTTTTCAACACAAAATGGTGTTGTGTTTTTGGTTAGGAAAAAGTTATTCTAAGAAATATCGGATATGTTCGGACATTTATAAAAATTAAGAATAAATTACGTTTACATTAACCCTAAGGTAAATTTATATCGTTATATCTAAGTACCATTAAATTATTTTGCATCGGAGATAATAAAATTTCACTTAATTCTATCGTTACAAAAGAAGAGGTCAACAGTACTTGACTAACAAGCTCTTTATGTCATCGTTCGACTAATCCAAAGCTCTGAATATAATGAAGTTTATCCAATTAACTCGACTAACGAACGAATGTGGATCGGATTTGAAAATGTTAGGTGGACATTCAGGCTATTGATTAGTACGAGGCCCATTGATTAGTACCTACCTATGTTGATATGAATAAACCCTTTATTACCAATGTTGGATATGTGTTGCCGTGGAATGAAAAAGTTCTTTCAATATCATGCTTGGTAAAGTTTGGTTTCGGTTTCGTACTATCTATTCCCTTTAATTTAAATTTTATATTTAACGTAGCTTCACTTTTTTTAAATAAATTTGTTGTAGCGCGGGCCCCAAATGTACGTAAGCAAATTAATAAAAACTTCCCAAATTTTGACAGATAGATAATTATGATGAATAAAATTTCTTTTAATTTTTGCAAACATTTGTTTTTTTTTGTGAGAAATCTTTATCTTTCCTAAGGGCCCTTACACATTTTTTTATATGTGCCAAAGCACACTACGCCATTGAATGGATAGAACTTCACTTTACTTAACCACTTATCAGTAGTCACTGCTTTTTATATCTTTAAGCAACTTCATATACCTAGAACAAGGATTCTATCTGAAGTCAATCACATACTATATATATTATTAATCTCGAGGGGTAAAATGATCCCCTCTTAATGAATATGAGTTAGCAATCAGAATCTTCTACTGAAATGCAATTACTGTTTCATAATAATTTTGTAGAAATAGGTGTGGTTGCTCGACCACATTCCAGTTTTCTCCTTGCTTTGTTCTTTCCTGCTAATACTTACCAATTGCTTTGACGGTAAGGAGTCTAAACTTGGTCACTGTAGTGGCATTTGCTCGAATTACCACATTTTTAGTGTTTTGAATTAAAATTATTAAACAATATTAACAATATATATTCAATTTCAAAATATCCATAGTAGATTATAGGACAAACATAATCAATATATATCAGAAATGAGATAACACTGTCCTTAGCTTCCATAGGAGCTCTTAAAAAATCATGTCGGCCCAAGTTATTTAAAACAAGAAATTCCCATTAAAAACGAACCTTACCACATCGTGTAGCATTTGCAAATATATTCAGAGCACTCATTCGGTGCTCATCAAATAATATCATGGCAACATTTTCATTTGCTGTGCGACGTTCTAAAAGAGGCGCTAACTTTGTGAGCTAGAGTTACTATTAGCGTGGGTTATAAACGTTTCAATATAAGTATTATTCTGGTAATTCGCGATGCAGTGAACGCTTTTGTTGCGAGCTCACGCCAGCTCTTACCTTTGCAGGGTTGTCAGTTGAGTGCATAAAAAGAATAATTTTGTACCGGCTTTAACGTGGTCTTATTTGCATCTATTATTTCTTGCTATTGTATTGACATAAATAGGGGTGATAACGTACTGAAATTAAAGACGCTTTCTACACTCATGGCCCCACACTAGGA
The DNA here is from genome assembly GCA_018249875.1 of Cecropterus toxeus. Taxonomy (NCBI): domain Eukaryota; kingdom Metazoa; phylum Arthropoda; class Insecta; order Lepidoptera; family Hesperiidae; genus Cecropterus; species Cecropterus toxeus. Next base: position 93 of record DWNE01001325.1, on the reverse strand, counting down.
TTTTCTCCTGTGTCGGGGGTGCCATGGACACACAAACACGAATACACAAACACCCAGACCCAGAACAGAAATCTAAACTCATCATTTAGATGC
>DWNE01001324.1:0-22529 GCA_018249875.1 Cecropterus toxeus | reverse complement strand
CAGCACTCTTAAAATTATACAGCAAAGGGAAAGAGAAACTTGGTGCCTTTCCAATTATAGGAAACCACAACTTACAACATTGACGCGCGCAACCTCTTCCACGCTATAAAATATGTTACAATGGTGCGCGTAATTGCGTCCTACGTTAAAAATACAGTCTATTTGTCCAAAGGCTCCAAAAGAAGTACAATTTTTCATGAAGGACTAAAAATACTGATTAAAATATTACTAAAATATTAAATGTTGAAGTATTTGTACTCATAGTATAATTAAAGCGCGTGGAAGCGGCGAATCATGTTAATGTTTTTTTATTGGCTTCATTCTGGAGTGCCGTGATCTCAATGTAATAAATTTTAATCTGTACCAGCACAAACAGTATACTCTTATAAAACGAAGTGATTGAATTTTTATGCAGATACAGTTGTTGTTGTCTCATTTGTTGTTTTCTTTCGGAATATATTTCCAAATAATATTCCTGCATAAGCCAGTGAAATAGAAGCATTTTTACCAGACTGCGTCAGAATGAGGGTGATGTTTGTCGAGCGTATGTTACGGCGAGCGTATGTATGTTTGTATGTATGCCAATTTCTTTAACACGCGTTACAGCCCAAACGGCTTGACGGATGACATATCATCAGAATCGTCTCAGTTAGCAGAGTGACATATATAATTTTTAAAATTGGCGCCTATAAATAGGAGAAAAAGAGGGAGGAGAGACGATTGTTTTGTTTATCACGACAATATGGGTATCAAATAAAATCTAATAAATAGACCATTCTGAACATATACACATTATTAGAATACTTTTACTTGGCTATTTTTTCGAAAACTGAGATAAGGCGTTAAATTAAATATAATATTAATATGAACAAAAAAATCGTTTTGCGCAAGCGAGTTTTTTGTTTTACTATTTTTAACAATGTTGATAGTTATAACAAAACAAATGGCCTCATCATATACTTACTTGTAACGAGCGTTCTGAAACTTCAGCGAACAAATTGTTCAAGTTCATACAGAGAGCTCATATTCCGTTACCGAACATAATATTCTGTTGAGAAATTTCGAAAATATGCACTTGCGAAGTTTATCTTCAAACGTGTTACTTACCATGACATTGGAGTATTTTGTCAGAGTATGAACGTGAGTAGATAAAAATGTATTTAAATCGAAAGTATTTGGATGATACTCGTAAATACCATTATAGTTTTTTTTTTTATAATCATGAAGTAGCAAACGAGCAAGCAGCCCACCTGATGGTACTGGTAAGTGGTTACTGCCGCCCATGAACATAAGCAAGCAACTTCAAATAGAACAGGGGTTCTATCTGAAGTCAACTACAGATGCGTTGCTACTCCCGAGGACTGAGATGGTCGCCTCATATAAAAATGAGCCGGCAACCACACCCTACCACCGAAACGCAAAAATTGCTTCACGCTAGAAATAGGTGTGGCGGTGGTACTTCCCCGGTCGAACTACATTGGTTCTACCACCTGGCGTATATTATTTTTTTGTTTAATATTGACATACGAGAAAATGAATTATGACAGACTTCATTTTGCATAGTAAAATATATGAAAATATGTCATGACACCATAAGACAGCGTCGTGCCGACACAGGATAAAGTCTGACCTCCAAAGCGTACCGACAGATGTTTTACATCAAAATAAGGAAAACATGTTATTTCTGCAAAGTTATTAAATATTATTTTAATAAATTGAGTCCGAGTATTTACTTACATGGTCTACTTAGCTACGTCTGATAGAAGTTATAATTATTTTCCAAGACTATACAATATAATGTTTTGTTTTCTCTTTTCTCACGTTAAAACGTCTACATTAGACTTTTCTTTTCCAGGAACAAATTAAGATGTCTGAAAAACGATAAAGCTGTGTGCTAATTTTTTTTATTTAGTACTCAGCTTTATAGTTTTTTAAAACATGCCTGTTATTCAGCCTCGGATTTTCAATTATTTTTAGGTGAGGCAAAAACATAAAAATGCCGCCCCCTTTGAATTTCTTTTTACCATTATTTCAGCCATCAAATGTCCAATAAGTGGTGGTCATTAAAACGTTATACGTTCAAGAGTTCCACTTCCTACCGACTAGGCGTCTCAATAGTCAAATTTAAATCAATTATGAATTACGCAAAGTTTGAAATTGCCGCCCTCTGAACTTGCCGCCCGCCGGCATAGGCCCCGGCTCCCCCTCCCCCTTGATCCGGGGATGCTGTTATTACATGCCCTTTGTTACAGACAACATAAACATACCTTCTATTATGTTAAGTTAAAATAATGTTGTTACGTTGCCCTGTAAAGCTGTAAGTATTGAGCGCGAAAATAAAGTGACCACTAAACGTATGGAGGGTGCTCCCCGAGGAAAAGGGATTTGAACGCCTTGCCTACATAAGCTGAATTAACTAGTAGATTGAAACGTAATACTCTCAATACTTTTATGTAGATATTGTATATTGAAGGCAATAAATAGGTATAAAAACTCATTAGTCTTTACGGATGATTACACCACCTTTGTCGATTATGTAAACATTACTATCTATGGCTGATCAAAAGATATATTTCGGAAGGAAGTTAATGTATTTTAAGCATATGTATCTTAGTTTGTATGTATGGCCATTCCAAGTCTTAATTTGGTGTGACATAAGCTATCTAATTAAAAAATGGCGCACGCAAATGGAGGAAAAAGGGGAATGGTCGATTTTTTTATAATCACAATTATATGGATATCAAATGAAAGCTAGTAAACAGACCGTTCTTAAAATGTGCATACTTTCACTTGTCTATTTTGACGAAAACTCTTATAAAGTGGTAAATTAATCATTATAAACAAAAAAAAACATTTTAAGCAGTCGGGTGTGTTTGTTTTAATATTTATTACAATGTAACAACTTTGCCTTTTAAAAAGTTGCGTACCAAGTTTATATCAACAAGATAATATTACTGTACTATAAATATTCTAGCTCAGAACAAAAGCGAGTCGACGTGGCTGTTAAAAGTAACATTAATATAGGCATATTTCGCGGAGCTCGGAAATATACATAACGAATTTACACGGACGGATGCTTCATATTTGCATAGAAAGAAGTATGGAACGAGTATGTAGGTACATCGTCGGCTTACAATATCTGCACATATTTTCACGAACGTTACTCAATTACTCGACTATTTTGCATGCAATTTCTTCAGCTTCGTTTTATTTTAAGCATATGTTTTTAAATATTTATATTATGAAATTATCCCAGGCACGCACGTGATAATTTATTTCATTTAAACAATGAATACGACTATCGTGACAAAATGTACAGAGAATTCCTCAAAAATATTGAGAATTCCTCAAAAATATTATGTATATTTTTTTTTATTATTGATCTTAAGGAATTTAATAATAGAGTAAATGTTGCGATTATATGAATGATATCACATAAAAAATGATGTTAGCTACATATTTTTTTTTTGTGATACAAGTTTTTTTATAATGTGGAAGCACATACCGGCACAGTATAGATAACATATGTTGTCTATACTGTGATACCGGTCTGACCCGCAGTGAGTCCTGGGTTCAATCCGAGGCCAGACAGAAATGTGAATAATGAGTTTAGATTTCTGTTCTGGGTATGGGTATTTGTGTTTTCGTCTTTGCGTGTCCATGGCACCTACGACACAGGAGAAAATCCTACTTCCTTCCTTCCTTCATGAGTGCCATGGATACACAAAGACGAAAACACAAATACCCAGACCCAGAACAGAAATCTTAACTCATTATTCACATTTCTGTCTGGCCGTGGATCGTACCCGGGACCCACTGCGTGTCAGACCGGTATGTTGACCGCTGCCACGCGGGTCGTCATAATAAAATAACACATGAACGAAATGTACTCCATGTACAATGTTCATCTAGCTCTAAATAACAAGCTCACGTATGTGTGACCACACCTGAGGAAGACCGACGAAGAGAAGACCACCCATGTCCACCGTAACGCAAGAATTGTTTCACGTTTTGATAGGTGACGGCAGTACCTTCCTAAAAGAAATATACTTTACCCCCTGATCTTGATTAAAATCACTTGTACAAAGTATTTTATATAACGAAGTAGTCATAAGTAATATAATGAAGTAATCTTGTATTTTGTTCAAACAAAATAATATTCAGAGGCAATTCTGGGTTTTATATTGCCTCTAACCTATTTTCTAAGGGCGGTTAAAGAAGGCACAAAACAGCTTGAGTACCTAAATGTTTGACGAGGATCAAAGAATCAAGTGTTACGATCTGATATCGATGTTAATAAGTCAATAAAACGTTGTTGGAGTAGAAGCAATCTCTTTTTATGAGTCCCAAGACGATAACTGCTAGGATTCAGCCCTTGAGAAGTATCTATACAATGTTTTAATTCGGAGAGAGACAAATATTTTGACGATTAGGAGGGTTAGTCTAGCAATAAGGTCGAATTAAATTAAATATGTACGTTAAATATCTTTAAAAGTATTGCCATCCCTCTATATATCATGTGCAATTAAATAATGTTTACCTATTTGTATGTGAAGCTACAAGTAAAATAATTACCGGTATATCTTTTAATCACGGTTATGTTTTTATACTAGTATAAGATCAACGCAGCAAAAGAGCATCCAGTCCACCTAACGATAGGTGGTCATAGTCGCATATGGACATCTGTAAAGAACTACATAAAACAGGGGTTTATTGACTGTCAATCACGAAGTGTTGCTAATCCCCTTGACTACAATGTTCGCCTTATATAAAAGTAAGCCGTTTATTACGTTTACTTCCATTAAGGTATTCTGTATCAATATGATTGCATTCACGCAATTGTATTGAATTTTAAATTAGGATATGAGTTTCTTATAGACAGAGTATATTACAATGGAGACATTAGTTCTTATTTACCATATGCATCAACGGTTCTTGGATGAAATTATAAAAGGTAAACTACGCTGTGAATAACACAGCTTCAATCTTTACAAAAGAGAAAATAATATTTTGAGCAGCTTCTACTATTTCAGGTATTCCACTTATTTCATTATTCACAGCTGCCCGCTTTGGTTTAAACTACATTGAAATACGAAATACGTTTATACGTACCCTTTGTAGATCTTGTACAATTTGACCTTATAATTATAAGTAATACTTTAATAACATACATATATTCACTTTTTGCGTTTTTCTTTTAGTAACTATTTTTCCGCTTTCCAGCAGTGGAATAAATAGTTTAAGCGTAGTTAAATAATTTACATCCTGCATCTAAGAAAACGTGTTAGACTTACAAATTAGTTTCGTGTTATATTTATGTAAATATTACTTCTTGAGAAGAATAATCATCTCGGTCTACCTTTGTTATTTTACTATGATTAAACAAGTTATTTAACAAAAAGTTTATTTGTACATTTTGTGTTATTCTTATATAGATATTGTACTCGTTTTTACTTTTATTATCAGTCGTGCATATCTTGTGTATACTAATGTATAAGAATATTTTTTGTGTATATAAAGCATGTCGTATACTTAAAAAAAATGGTAGTGGTAGGAACTAAAAATCGGATCTAGGATCTAACGTAGTCATCAGAACTGTTAACAAAGTGACCAACCTTAGAAATAACTACTATTTTTTCTGTCATATTCTTTTGATCAAATGTTCAAGATAATCAAGATTAATACATTGTCTAGATTGCTTAAAAACTAGAAAAACATAATATAAGCAAAATATTCGATTCAAGCGCAATTAGCTTGGCATTGTATGCATCTACAATACCGGCCAAGTGCGAGTCGAACTCGCACACGAAAGAATGTCTATAAAAAGTAAAAAAAAATCACGTTTGTTGTATTTAAGGGGGGCCTTAAATATTTATTTTATACTGTTTTTTATTTGTTGTTATAGTGACATCATCCATCATCATCATCCATTTAATATTGCGCCGAAGTTCAATCACAAAGTTTAAGAACCATTACCTCGTGATGAACTATCCACTGAACCTAAGCTGAAAATTATATGTGATAATGTGCTATTCGTTAAGTCATACTTAGCAAGGAGACTGGATGTTAGTTAACGGAACGTATCGTTTTAATAATGATAGAGCTTCATCGCCATAAGCATCTTACACCTTTTATAATTACGTGTTCTCAAACTTCTTACAAATGTTCATTACACAGTGTAATATACATACTTACTTGTATTTATATTATACCGTTATATAAATAAGAGATAAATTTGTAAATGTATTAGTGTGCTATAAAATTGTTTCGAATGTTAGCTTATAAAAGAGCAGCCTCGAAGTTCAATTTGTACCCGAAACAAGAAACAAGTCAAAGTCTTCCTAAGCAGAACATCTCAACAACAAACAACCGAACAACAGCGCTTAATAACAAAAAGTTTGCGAGAAAGTTGCCTTTTAATTGACATTTCACAGTCTAAGAACATTTCATTTACGTAAATTTTTGATAATTATTTACACGTTCTAGATATTTGAAGGCATTAATAACCGTTATACTCATGTTATTTTATTATACAGTGTCAAAGTTACCTTTCATTACAAAATTTTTGGGTTCCCTGAGTCAAAACAAAAAAAAACAAAGAATCCTTACAAGATCACTTATGTGATTGTCTATCTGTCCATTTTTTCCAGCATCTGTTTCTTTATATCTACATATAAATGTATGTACATTTCTTTTAATCGCTTTAAAATCCAAAAGGGCTTGACGGATTTACTTGACATAAGATGTATCATTTGAATCATCTTAATTGTCATAGCGACATAGGCTGTATAATTTTAAAATTTGGTGCCTTTGAACGGAAAAATAAAGTGGAAAAAGATCTGTTTGAAGCGTTTTTTACATCATTACAATATTGGCAATGAAAGCTGTATAAATTTAAAAAATGTAAAAAACTGTCGACGCTATAAAGAAAAAGGGACAAACATTTAAAAGTCGAAAATAATACCTATTGATGCGCCAACGGATAGGCTGCTAGAGCAGTCATGTATTTTGCTTTTCTAATAATAATTATTAAATGAATACTTTTAATAACATTTAAGGAAAAACGTGATTGTTTTCTGATCATCTAAGTACGTGTATAACATATCCCGCTGTGATTTTGTACAGATAATGTAAATTTCACTATTCGGATTTCTAAATATTTTATAATTTTTTCCTATTATATCAAATTATAGTAAGGTTACTAAGAAAATAAAGTTGCGAGAAAAGGACGAGTAATTAATAGTATGAGAAAAACGCTTAAAGTATGGTATTGAATGGCAAATGAAACTAAAGCGTCGGCTTGTAATATTAAAATAGAAGCTATTTATAAAATACATTTAACGGTATACACGGTACTAATAACTAAACAACCATTATTACAATTTATGTATCACAATTCGTTAGTCTGTCTATTTATTAGATCGGCTCTGAAACCGTTAGACCAATTATGACGGGATCAGCAAGTGACTGATATTATATAATCACAAATATTATATAATCACAAGTAAGACTATTTTTATTTGAGATAAATACTAATGTACTTCCCAAAAGAATAAACTCATTTGCGATCGCGTCCTACGCGCCCACCTCGCGTCTGATGTAAACTATCAACCGATGTTTGAAATATTCGCATATTTTATTGTATTATTTACGAAAAAGCATAGATATAAAATAAATAGCAAGACATTACTATTTATATGTATAAGAAGTAAGAAATAAAAATCACTAGGATTACTATGCCTTATCATTTTAGGCCACAAGTTATCTAGGGTGTCTTAAGATAGGCTTTACATGCCGGAGGTCTTAGGTCTGGTCTGAGGCGTGGGGGAGTTCAAGCCTTCCTCCTACTCTAAATCTAAAATTGGTATCTGTGACCCAAAAGGGAGCGGAAAATTTTGAAAATAGGAGAACGTAATGGAAAAATTCGTATAATATATTCCATTAAAAACCCTTCTGCCTTTAAAGACCTTTTCATCAAATTACTTTCGACAATAACTTCCATGAAAATTACACATTCTTCGTCTGGGACAAGTCCCCTAATTCGAATGAAAATCCTGTCGTGACATTCAGTGTCTATTATCTTAGAACTACCACCACACCAATTACTCTACCATAACTCTACGACATAAAAAGCGATACCTACAAAAGCTATATCATAATATATCATCATATCTTTGATGTATCTAGTAATTCAACAAATTTAAGTTTTCAAATGATTTTCTTTTCCATACCTTAAATTTTTACATACATGAAGTTAAACACTGGCAAAATATGTAAATTAATATTTAATCCAATATATATATGAACATTATTTGACTAATTAAATAATGTTTATAAATGAATCAATATGATGCCCATAATTGCTGGTATCATCGTCAACCGTCGTCATCCTCATCGTCTTTTGTCAGATTGACACTATTAGACCATAGGTCACCGCGCTGGCCAAGTGCGAATTGGTGGACAAGATCATTGCTGCTATACATTTTATAAAATATATATTGAAATAATATTTCAACTATATTATCAACATTAAGAAATGATTGAATTATCTCAATGCTACACTAAATTATTATGCGAATAGGACACATTTCGTACGCTTTTGGTCTTAGTCTCTAACGTTTACAATCAGTCATTGTATATCTTTGTCATGTTATATCTAAGTTACCGTAGGTCTCAAAGGTATCTATGACTATTGACTGGTAGGACCTCTCTTGTATATAAATTGGGCGTGCAATTTACAGCTAAACAGAGCTCTATCGAAAGGTAATTAGCTACAGCCACACTGCCAGCTTAACTTTTACGAATATATATACATTATACATATATATAATAACCAAAAAACGCAATGTTCATGTTTGTAAAAAGCTACGTATTTATCGTCAACTCATTGTTGTCCCACTGCTGGGCACGGGTCTTCTCTCAGAATGAGAGAGTTTTAGGCCATAGTCCACCACACTGGCCAAGTGCGCATTGCAAAACTCTCAGATGTGCAGGTTCTTTCTAGATAAATAATAATTAAATTCTAATACGGATATAATTTTAGAAAAATGGTGGTGGAGAGGTCACTATCCCGGACTGACACGCAGAGATTATGAGTTTATATTTCTGTTCTGGGTCAGGGTGTTTGTTTATTCGTCTTTGTGTGCCCATAGCACCCACGAAACTGGATAAAATCCTAGTGTAGGGCTATGAGTGTAGAAACATATCGTTTCCTTCGTATTACAATAAAAAAATGTTAGTACTTAGTATATTACATTGCGATTCTTGCAGAGAACCGCCAGTATCGTTAGAGTATTAAGACGATTTTCCCATTTAAAATGTAAAGTAATAATAATATGTAATAAATAAAATGACTAAGTATACATAGATTGTATGTATACTTAGTCATACTTTTATATAAATCTGTTAAATTTATAGAAAACCTTATATTTATGATAAGACATTGCTATGTTAAACAAGTTATTAAACTTAGACGCTCCGAAAAGTAAACATTAAAGTTAATTTAAGTTATATGCGAAGAAAACTTCAAAGTAACCCAACTCAAAACAATCAAAATAAAGTGTAAGACTCAATTAACGTTAAACTAAAACCATGTAAGTTAACAAATACTATAGTTATTTGATATTATATAGTCTTATGAATTTGCAACGTTTATTATTTTATGCATTTTTTCTGTGTCAAATTTCAAAAAACTTTACCATGTTAAGGATGGCAGAAACTTTTCTGTTTCGGCCTCAAAGGTCGCCACAACTACTTTTACCCGACTGCGTCAGAAGGAAGTTATTCGAGCGTATGTTTATATATATGTATGTTTGTATGTATGTCTCTATCGTTGGTACGCGCTACAGCCCAAACGGCTTGACCGATTGTGACGTATGACATATCATTCGTCTCAGTTTGGAAAGTGACATAGGTTATATAATTTTAAAAAATGGCGCCTGGAAAGAGGGTAAAAGGGGGGAAGGACGAGTTTTATTACTATTACTACAATATGGGTAGCAAATGAAAGCTGGTAAATAGACCAATCCAAATATGTATATATTATACTTCTTTGACTTCACTTATTTGACAAAACTAATACAACCTTTAAATTAAATGTATATCATTACGAACAAAATTTATTTTTAAGCAGTAGTGTTTTTGTCTTAGTGTTTTAACGATGTTACTAGTTTTCCTCATAACCCAATAACAGTAGAATTAGGTAAAGCTGTGTTCTGATGTAAAAAGGACATTCCAAAATTCCATTTTAAAGTCTACTAGTGCTACTACTAATGCTACCACTGAGGACTTTAAAATGTGGTCGCATGCCGTCGTAAGGAACGGAAGGTATGGTGAAAGCAAATGCTCACCGTGGAAGAGCCCTAAAATGGAATCGCACATGTAGGACTCCGGTTGCGTTCCGTTGGAGATCCCAGAGTCTTCCACACAGCGCTGAGGATGACCACAGACGGGTTTTAGTGCGTAAAAAGAAAAAAAGGCAATTAGCTTCAAATAAAATCTAAAATACTGAATAATCGCATTCGCATTCGCGAATGTTGTCAGCAGATATTCGCATTTGCATTCGCGAATGTCCAAAAAAGGACATTCGTTACATCCCTACTAGCAACGCATCTGGCCGGCTTCAGATGTCTATGCATCATTAGCTAAAATATTAGGGGGCTCAGATCCGTAGAGACGTCGATTATCTCGACCGGCCACGTGTATTTATATATCGATAACGTGGTTAAGCTGTGTAATTAATCGAGGTGGGTATACAATTTGTCTTCGTCACGAAGCAAATAGCTAATTCCCACACATTAGAGACACAATGGCCCGCCGCCGGCTCTTATTGATTACCGCCTATTGTTCCCTTCGAACGCCCTAAATGATACACTTGACACTATTTGATATGAGTCCTGTTCAGAGATAAATGATTTAATGATTGTCAGCTTACAACAAACAACAATAATCAAGGATAACAAAAACGCAGATGTAAAAATATACTATTAGCAATTATTTATTTATTAATTCTTACAACGGGAAATAAAATTATCACTGCGGAAAAGCATATTTAGGTTTTCTATAAGTTCCGTATTGATGTTTGTGGTCAAATATATGTAAATCTTCACATATATAAAAAACGTTATGTCCCCACCGCAAAAAAATATCTTTCTCTCGCTATCTGGCTGTCACTTATGTCTGTGTATTATATACATATGTGAGTGTGTTTGTGTACACGTACACGTAAAGAATCGAGAGTCCAGCAGACGAGCATCAAGCGCAGTCGATTATAGAATCTCCATGATACTGAAGTCATACAAGTATCATAAAAACTTACAAGTTATTTGTTTTTATTCAATTCATACGTAAATACGCGACATTGTCTTATTATTGGAGTTTTACAAAGAAGAATATTGGCTTCGTTTTAGACAGGAGTCTCTGAGTCTTACTGCACACCTATTTTCCTGTCTTCTTTTTGACCTTCATAAGAGAGATTAGGCTTATGTTTCATAAGATGATACTATATATCGATAAAGTACCTATGAATCAATAAAGACCAAATTGATTGTTTCGTTAAATCAGTTTCGCCGTGACCACGATCCATGTAACTTGGTCGAAATATCGGCAAAAAGAAATTTACTCGTACAAACCGCGTATCGTAACTTCCCGTAACATTTATTAAAAAGTATCAATTCCACGATTATATCAGCTTAAATCACAAATTGATTGTCACGATAAACAAAGAAGAAAAACTTTTAAAATAATAACTGCATGATACGAATATTATTGGAGTGTCGCTTACAGTTAAATGAGTAAGAGATTGACATTTTAATACATAATAATAACATGATACCGCAACCGAGGGATAACGGTGCTCGCGCTTGCAATTAAATTAAATCTGACGTACACTTTTCCTTATATTGTATTACTGTTTACGAATACAGGTAAGCATATCCATATCCAGTAATATTCCATTAAAATACTTTTGTTGATCTTAAGGTATCAATGAAAGTACGTTTAGTTATTAAAAAATACTACTCAACACGTATCTAAAATTTTATACAAGTATGTTGAATGAGGCTAGTGGTTGAAATTTGTTCATGATTATCGATTTTGAAATTTTTGGAAGGAAATTTCTTTCGAACTGTTGTGATTTTTTGGTGTTGAAACTTAAAGAAACGTGTTACAAAAGCTGTTGTCGGCGCTACAACCAGATGTCGCTGTAGCCCTTTCTGAATCACGCTAAAGATTTTACTTCGTAGCTTATAGTAGAAAGAAAGTAAATAGAAAATAAAACATAAATGTTTTATTTATTGTATGTTGTTATATATAACATACAACATACAATGATGGTCAGTCAGCAAAGGGATAAATGAACTATACTGTAATAGGTAATTACGAATAATTGAATAAAGGATCAGTGGCGTAGCGTGGTCTTACGTCGCCCGGGGCGGATGTTGAACTCGCCACACATTTTACAAATTTTGACGACCAAAAAAAAAACTACAATATCTAACTTGACGACCAAAAAAAAACGACATTATCTAACACTTGATGACCAAAACAAACGACACTATCTAACTTCATGACAAAAAAGGTTGCCAAATCTGTTTTTGCCGCCCCTAAATCTGTTTTCGGCGCCCCTCAAAATGTGCCGCCCGGGGCGGCCCCTCTGCCCCCCGCCCCCGCTACGCCACTGCTGAGGATGTATGTATTTGTTGCTCTTTCACTTAAAAACTACTGATTGGATTTCGCAGAAATTTGTCACACAGATAGTCTATTACCTGGATTTACACATGTCATTATTCATTGGTAAACGAGCCCAACGCAGGTGGAATCGCGGAAATAATCTAATATTATATTCCTTTATTAGATACACCTCAATTAATTAGCAAATTAGTCGATTTATAGGTACATAAACCTTATTTTTTATGAAAACTTCAGTCTTCATTGGCTTTGTAATTGGTGTTTAAGAATGATAAATTGCTCATGATTAAGGTAAACTTGGACAAACTTTCTGAGTAAGGTTATACTTGGCAGTAATTCATGGTAATTATTAAATATTATGTACCAGGTGGCGAAACCAGTGTAGTGCGACCGGAGACTTACCATCGCCACACCTATTTCTAGCATAAAGCAGTTACTGCGTTTCGATTGAACGGTGTGGTTGCCGGCTCACTTACGAGTATATATGAGGCGACCTTAGTCCTCGGGAGTAGCAACGCATCTGTGATCGACTTCTGATAGCTATTCACTGTTCTATATACAGATGTTCATGGGGGGCAGTAGCAAGTTACCATCAGGTGGACTGCATGCTCGTTTGCTGCTTCATTCTTATAAAAACTTGGATTTGTATATAGCTTGAGATAGAGCCCTAGTTTTATATGTACCTGGCTACATATAAATAGGTAAGTTAGATATCCATGGGTGAGCACTAAGCTAGCCATCCTGGGTGTCGAGCAATGATAACTCACTATCAGATTAACTTCATATTCTTAAGCTACTTCAATTTTGTAAAACTTTTCACGTGTCATAAACGTAATACTAGTTGTGACTTTAATATTGCAACGTACATACAAATACATACAAAGTATAAAGCGTCCGTCATCCTTTGTTACATATGTGGTTATAAGTTGAGTTTACACGACGTTATACGGCTTTACGCCGCACAGCGTCGCGACTTAGAATGTCCTGGGACTATGAGTTCTCCTGTTATTCCCGGAAAATTACGTTGTGACACCGGGACTGAATGTTTAAATATATCTACATGTGTAATAATATGTTAAAAGATTTGGGTTTATTATTTAAATGGCTATAAAAGTTGTTATATTGTGAATGACGCCTAATTATGTTTGATGGCTATTTCGATGTATATGTTGTAATAAGAAAGGGATCTAATATTTCCTTTTTTTGTAAAATTATGAATTCATCTTCTGTTATAAACAATTTATCTTAACAAACAATACAAGTATAAAGTAGTAAGTTAGTATATTATGTGATGTGTTATATTTTGTAGCTCTATTGTCTAATTCGCTCCGGGACTATGAGTTTTGCTGCTATTATGATAAATGCACTCATAAGTAATAACAATAATTTCACAGCTTTCACATATTATTGATTCTATGCTGGGATTTTTATTTTAACCTATTTTTTCAATTGAATGTATAACGTAAAAAACGCTATGTCTATGTTCCCCAAATTTCCAGAATTGTCTCTCGATATATCTATATCATGATTTTATTATCAACTATTTGCGGAAATGAAGAATACATGTGTTGTTTTTATGCTTTCACCCTGACGAAATTTATAAATTATAAAATATCATTTATGTACCCAGCATTAATGTAATACACACACACACACGCTTTCTACACTCATAGCCCGACACTAGGATTTTCTCCTGTGTCGAGGGTGTCATGGACACACAAAGACGAATACACAAACACCCAGAGCCAGAACAGAAATCTAAACACATCATTCATATTTCTGTTTGGCCGGGAATCGAACTCGGGACCCACTGCGCGTCAGACCGGTATGGTGACCGCTGCGCCTCGCGGGTCGTCTTAATAAAACTTAGTGCACATCAAAGTGTGTTTTTCTTTTCTATTTATTCTCTAGGCGGTTAAAATCTTTCGGTGACCATAGGTGACCGTACCCGAAGGATAAAAACGGACCTTATAATAAATATCGTTACGGAACACTTCGAAAGCAACTCTGACTCGCACTAGACCGTTTTGATTCATTGTTCACAATGTATACCGTATGATGTGGTAAAACACGAGAAACTGCATAAACTGTGTACTCAGGAAGATTTGATTTGCATTACCAATCAATTCCAATGAATGAAATAAAAAAAATTCAATTATAATAATTGTGAATTTATAATTTCAAACTTTAAAAAATCAGATACTCACGATAGGTGACGTATTTTATTTTTGTGAGATTTGTTTCAGGATTGTCAGATTGCAGATTAAAGTACTTCCTTTTATATGAACTTGATCGCTTAGCCCTGCTTACGAATAATCTCGAGCGCAATCTTCTAGTTTTACGCCGAAATCCCAGATTTCGCTATTTAAACCTACTTGAGTTTGCTTCCTATAACTTAATAGCTTTTTTTCACTCCTTTTTATGTGAGATCAACAAACAACTACAAACAACAAAAAATAAAAAGTGTAATTATGCCAATTTCGTATATATGTATATACAAAAATGAGGGATAGATCCCCGATAACCCGACTAAAACATCGTCATATGTAGGTATGCAATTCTGTTAAACATAGCTCATGTTACTAATAGTTCAGGCAAATAAGTTCTGAAATCAAAGTATGACACTCAACTTTGCATTTTTGACATAATGTATTTTTCATAATACAAAAACGATGTTTAAAGGTTTTCGCGTCGGAAATTCTCGACGAAGGTTGAAAAAAATGTCAATTGTTTTCGGCAAAAATTTAGCAAAAAAGTTAGGAGGAAAATATAGAGAACTTAACATTTTACTTAAAAAGGTTTGATGATTTTTTTCCTCCGATCAAAGTTAACTGAGTCAGGGAGGTTTAAAATATACGCGGGTATGCGACCGAGTTTTGTGGTCATACGGAAAATGTTATACGCTCATAATGCAATTCGTTGTGACTTTATTCTAGATTTTACCCGCAACTACACTAATACATACGTTTTTATTACTCTATTATAAGCATACGTGAATATCTCGAAATAAACGCAAGGCAAATAACATTAAACTTATCATGTATTAAAATATTTTATTTGTAAACAGATGATCCACATTATTTCCATGCCACAAAAAAGTAAAAAAATATTCAAATATATATTTGTATAGTACATAAACAGTACATAGTACATAGTCCCGAAGTCGGCGCTCAACACACTTCGCTAAATCATGTTTACGAAACTATGTTCTACGAATATATAAGCACCGAAGAAAGTTCCGTAAAGAAATTTGCCATCAAATGCAAGAAAAAAAATGAAATCGGTCCAAGAACAGCCGAGTTATTTAACATTATAAGAAATCTGGTTTTTCCAATTTTCCGGGAAAACTGCTAAAAATTTATCGATTTCCATAAAATGGGACCCCGTGTGTAACTAACCACAATGACGGTCGAATCGTGACGGTCGGTAGCTGCATCGGGGAATTATGCCGGAAAAAATATATATACGTGACGAATAGGATGTCCCTCTCTTCCTTTGGGAAGTCGGTTAAAAATATGCATAATTACTTTTCGAAACAGCAATCCATCCTCGCCACCATATATACGAAGTAATACAATCAATTCTCAACTTTGGAATAGTCACAGTGATTACGACACTTTTAAAGCAAATAAAAGAGGAACTTGCTAGTTTCTTACGAGGCATTTCCAGTTGAAGGCGTCTTTCGATCCAGTAGTGTAACAAACAAGTCACATATTAAAAGATTGAGAAACCCAAGCGCATAAATAAAACACATATGCATTGCCGTATCAACGTATTTTTTTTTTATTTCATTGTAATGTAACCAATGACACTTACGGTATCACACGAATCTATGGTCTTTTCGTGTATTATTATTATGTACTAGCTTTAGGACGCAACCCGTGTCAAAAAAAGACATAAGCATATATATATACACGCGAAAATACCCTTTTTTTTAAACAGGCATTGTAACAAGTGACATATTTTTAAAACAGGTAATTATAATTACAAAAACAAGTTGCCTTTAGCACGCTCTAACAATATAAGCAGGTGGTAAACCAGTTTAGTCCGTCCAATGAGGTACCTACCACTACACCTATTTCTAAAGTGAAGCAGTTCTCGCGTCGGTGAAAGGGTGTGGTTGCCGGCTCACTTGTATATATGCCGACCATCTTAGTTCTTTAGATAGAATAGCTTAAGATAGAACCGCTGTTCTATATATATAACTTTGCTTACAGATATCTATAGATGGCAGTAACCACTTACCATCAGGTGGACTGCATGCTCGTTGCTACCAAGCTACCAAGACGCATATAAAGACACAGACATAATACGGTAACATCCGTCAAACGATTTGTACCATATAGCTTACTGTCGCAGTCGCAAATTATATTAGCAGTTATAAAAATATATTATAACATAATATAATTTGCAAAGGGTCATATAGGTCAATGCTTTTCATTATAATGGAGTGCATACGAGAGGTACTTTGCCTCCAAGTAAATCGCACCTTCACAGTAACACAATACGCGGTAGTTCTAGGAAACCTTGTAAGTATACACTCACCCATTTTTTAAGTTTTACGTCGATACAGACTCATTACCATGATTCGCAGCTATAGACTTTCCGATCGTAATCGGCTTTTGCTCAATAAATATTTACGCATTTACATGGACTGTCTTTGCATAATCTCGTTATTTGAAGAGATCGGGCCGGCTATGTTCATTTTACTCTCCTGGTAATTGGCTAAAATAATTATTGAAACATCTTCTTGACCATTCGATTAAGTCTAACTAACTAACTTAAGCCTGCACACTAGTTCCAACCAATCAATCTAACATATTCCACAGTAAGTTAGGTCAGATAAAATTACAAAATTTTCATTTGCTTCTTATTTGTTTTCTATGATGTGTCAACAAGAAAATACAAGGTAAAAATATCTCAATCATTTTGGATTAGAATCTTTTAATACATTAAATCCTTTAAAGTACAATCTCGTCTACTGTGGTCTAAGCATGAAACGAATGAAATTGTTAGTCAATAATATTAAAGATTCTAACAACATCAACCACACAATAAAAGGTCACAAAGAGAATTCAAATAACTCCACTTTCTCTTCCCGAGGTTGTCATAAGAAGAGACTAAGGGACAAAAGCCCATCTCCTTCGCCTTCTCATTATCTTTAATTGGTCAACACCCAATACGGTCAACACGTCCAACACGCGGTCCAGCACGTTTACCATTGGCAGATACCCTCAGAATGGATGGCCCATCAAAAGTAGTAGACCTCAACATGCTGATGGATGGATAGGAAAACGTCGTTAAAATCAGGGTAAATTATTTTATCTACGAAATAAACAGAACTGAAACGGAAACTGCAGGGCCTTAAAAATACAAAAAAGCTAATGTCGTTCACAATGACGAAAACCGATGTTGAAAAGTAGTTATACAAAAATATCACTAGCCGGAGAAAACAGCTTCGACATTGCAGAAGATTCAACTCAACTCGAGCATGGCATTCAAACATTTCAACGCTTTACATTTCAACGGATATAAAGCAGAGCAATTTACCTTTAATGATGTACCGTGTAGACCTTTTTTTCCCAATATATTTCACGAAATCCCAAGTTTTTATGGGAAGTGAAATACAGGAGGGTTAACGGAGTTTTCATTGCTTTTAACATCATAATATTCGTATTGCTCAGTCGTGCAATTCCAAGTTGATAATCCAGGGTTCGTTTAATGAACCGAGTATTATCCAACGGAATTAACTGGAGAGCTCGCGTGGTACATGTTTCAGCGTGATTTTGTAACTAAGTTTTTTTTTATTGTGTTTTCTGTTGAACGCGAATAAACTATGTAAATAATATTTCGCGTTTATTGTCGAATGAAAAAGAATGGAAATGGAGTGAAATAACATTGCTAGCGTAACTACTGCGCATGTTAACGTGAATCAAAAATAAAAATACAAAATTACTTTTATGAACGGACTACCACGTTTTAAATAGTGAGTTGCAAAGTATTGAAATCGAATTCTACGAAGAATAGTTTCATACATGTATCTACTGAAGTGTTACAGAAGATAAAATTATTTCTATTTCTACTTGGACTTAGGTAGAACTTTAAGCCAATTTATGTTACAATAATATATTGATAGTGACTTCTTACACTTAATTGAATGTGCGTGTTCGGTGACTATTTAAATTTCCAGGAAATACCCATTAAGAAATTTACTCGTATGTGCAAACAGGTAGAAAGATATGACACGAGAAGATATGTGGTATGCAATCTTAACAAAATTAAATTGCTCCTCTGGCACTTAGGCGCAATTATTTATTAGTATAAGTAATCTTTGTTTAATAATACTTTATGTAGTACAACAAAATCTTAGTATTAAAAAGGTTAACAATATTTACATTATTATTTTTACCAAAATTTAAAATATTAGGTTTTGATGGTAATTAGGTCTATGAAATTACTTAATATTGAAAAAAAATATCGTACATCTTTATAACAACGAACTTTCATGATTTTAGCAGTCTATCTATATCTTACAGGATCTTTTATTTTAGAAAGTAGGATTTCTGTTACATAACAAGTTCCGTTAAAATCCATTTTAATGTAATAAACCAGCCGTACTTAGACACACAACTAAATATTTATTTTCTTACGATGCAAACATATATATTAGCGTAGAACAATTTTTCAAGTTCAAATATGTATGATAACCGGATAAAAACGAGTCACACATCTATACCGAGAAATAACCACACAACGTACATGTGTTTACCAAGAAAATGTGTTTCTATTTTCATTCCTGTCAGGATAGTAAAGGATGTAGTTTAACACGAGTTCGACTGACACATGAATAGTTTTGTTATTAAATGTTTTAAAATTATAACAGCAATATATTAACAAGGGCTGTCAACGTACTGTTTTCACGCGACTGCATCAGAAGAAGTGTAATGTATGTTTGTATGTCAATTTCTAGGCCAAGCTACAGTACAAACGCTTAGACAGATTGTGACATACGACACATCATTGGAATCGTTTCAGTTTTCAGAATGACACAGGGGTATTTAAATTAAAATGACGCTTATTTCCGTAAAAAGAGGAAAGACATGATTTTTTATTATGATGATAGTAATTCTTACCTACCAGACAAATTATAGGTTACTGTTTTACAGTGGAGTTGTTAGTGCGTTGTTAAATAACATTTGACGCTTTCAGATTTTAAAATTTGCTCTGTTATTGAAGATTTTACAAAAACAGACCGACAATATTCACACAGAGTCAGTCTCTTTTACACACGTGTTATTTCAGAGCATTGAACCAAAGAGCAAATTTGTTTACAGGTAAACTTATTTTCTCAAGCTCAAATGTGAATATGGATCATCCATTTAACTTAACATTCGGCACGGCTTTACACGATTATTATCATTCTTCTCTCAATGAAAAATATTTTTTTAAAGACAAATCAACAGTATAGTCATTGAGAATAACACTCCCACATAGAGGGTACTCGAGTGGCGACCACGTCTAGGCAAAAGGAGCACAGGTAGCCCCCCGACCAGGTGGACAGATGACCTAAAGAAGATAGCGGGAAACCGTTGGATTCAGAAGGTACAGGACCGGTTGGAGAGGCGCCGTTTAGGGGAGGCCTATGTCCAGCAGTGGACCTTAAAAGGCTGATGGATGGATGGATGGATAGAGGGTACTACACATTTTTTTGAAATTTCCAGTATTTGTTATAGTATCAGCGTAGTATAAAATTACGCTTAGATAGAATCTTGTTACAGACAAACAACAAAGACTTAGTACTAGGGAATTTATATTTTTTTTTGTGTTTGTTTGTGTCTTTGACAGACAAAAGAAGGATGCTTGGACTTATCGTATTATGAAAAGTGCTTTTAAACCCAATTTTGTCAACTAATACATTTATCTCAACGTGTTCATACATTGATTCTGGCCAGCGCGCATCCCGCGAGCACTTTTGAAGAAGGAATATAATATTGCAATTGTCATTTAAAACGATTCGATGAATATTTAATTACTTCTTATTACCTATTTTTCCTTCGGTTTATTGTACATTATTCGTTATTAGTAAAGATTGTTAATTATTTTATTACTGTGTATTAAGCACCAACGCGACAAAAAATTGTTACATTATCTACATGTTTGTTACACAAAACGTTGTGTTTGTGCATTAAGCACAAAAAAATTGTCACATTATCTACATGTTTATTATCCTGGACATTCTAGAGTCTTATTCTGGGTCACATAACCTACGTAGTAATATAAAGTAGCACTTTCCACAGCATGAATGCATCGTCATATACAGTTTTGAAGGGTGGAAGTGACGGCATAATTAGTCCTTCGTATGGCAACACCCCGCGATCTAGTCTGTTGATGTAGGACGGATACTAGACCTGACACAGTCTAAGGAACTAGTTTCTTATTCTTACGTTAAAATATGTTATTTAAGGGACACGCCATATATTTATTATATTTTGATGATACATTATAAATAATTAAAAAATATACGTCGAATGATTAATTAATGATTCTTTTTTCTAATTAACGTCTTTAATAGTGTTGGTTAGCTTATGAAATATTTAATTATATTTACTAATATTGGAAGCTTATTTGTCATTAAAACATATGTATTTAGGTGTGATATTTCTTTTTAGGTCTAATAAAATGGTACATCGCTAGCATCGTCTGCCCTATCTATATTCGTCTCCGATATTCATGAAAAATATCTGCATCCGTCAATGCAATGAAAAAATTTTAAACATTTATAAATTTTTGTTGCTTACTTGGCACATTCATATCGTATACATGGATTTAAAACCATTATATTTTGTAAGCAATCGATATAATACTATTACCTACTATTACTTATGCAGTACTAAATAATTACAAATATAAAACATCGATTCAGTTTCTGCCACTTTTATGGTACTTTTATGGTACTGCCACTTTTATGGTATCGACTGAGGAAAATTGATATCCGGATCCGTATTCATCTAAATAGTAATCATCCATACTCGCCGATGATATTATATTTAATAATATCACTTTAATTTAACGTTGGTGTAATAATACGGATATCTTAATTTATATCATTTATATTATTATTCCCTATATTTTACCTTTTAGGAACCTTGACCAAATAGTGTCACAAGTTTGATAGTAACTAGAAATATATTTATGCGTGAGAACGGAGAAAACCCAGGAGAGAGCGAATGGAAGTTCTTCAAGTTGCGCTTGACAGTGCTAATTGAGTGATATTACACATGGGCCTTACTAATGTTGTATCTATTCGTAATGTTAATGATTTTTCGACAGCCCCAACGTTATGTGATTTACGTGTATATATATGGCATGAAGAAACATTTTAGTACCACTTCGCTTTTGTTAGTCAACCGTAATGTTTTTGTTTTCTTTGCTTAATAACATGGCATTTTAGATCTTGCATTTAAACGTTTATTAACAACCATAGACCAAATTTAGGACTTTTCCTGTGTTATAGTTTCGAGTGCAAATATGCAAACATCGAAACTGAACAGAAATCTTAATTCATCATTCTGATATCTGTTTGGTCGGGAATCGAACCTGACGCTCACAGCCTGTCAGACTAATAATATGGTAATTACTCCGCACCGCGAATGGTCTATCTAAAGCGTCTATTTTATTCATCATACGCTCACATGTAAGCCCAGGAGCCTTCCTATATTTTAATAAATATTAGTAGGTTAGAATTCACATACATTTGGTATCTAGTTTCTATCTATCTATAATACGCCAGGTGGTAGAACCAATGTTGTTCGACCGGGGAAGTACCACCGCCACACCTATTT
>DWNE01001323.1:0-22530 GCA_018249875.1 Cecropterus toxeus | reverse complement strand
TGGGTCAAAATCGCGCCCAAAGAAGTCGGTTACAAACAAACATACAGGTGAAGCTAATAGAAAGCGTGTAAAAATGTCATGTAATATTTCACTTGAAGAACATTGAAACAATGAGAATTTTGGAACAGATGGATTTTATAAAAAAAAATCTAAATGTTAAATCGTGATACGGACTGTAGGTATATTTTCAATATTTGAAATTGAATTCAATACTTTTATTTCTGCTGCCGTTTCATATACACACAAATACTTCGAATATACGAAGTTCCAAAAAACATGTGTATTTTTAACTATTGCTTGTTCTCAGTCCTCCAAAATCTTATAAGTACAGGCTTATTTTTGTTACCAATATAATTATGGTATGTACAGATAAGAGGAAATGATATTTTTATTACATTTATGGACGCAAATCGCAAAGAACATGCAGTGCAGTTTACAGTAAGTTGTTTACACCTGCAATCAACCAAAAATAGGTTTTGAAACGCATTTGAAGTATTGCCACCAATATTAATCCTTTTCGAATGCCGTAATATTATTTATAGATACGGAATACCCAATATAATATGAAAAGAATTAAGATGGACCATGCCGACTCTCAATGAAAGGGATTTCTATATTAAGCGCTCATTTATTGATTGATACGTCTAAGGCGTAATACGATAATCTGGCATCAATTTCGTAGAACCTTAATCAAATAAATCACTGGCTTATTTTGTTAGTCCTTATTTATCAACATTTTCGTTTTAGACCAAATTATTTAAAAGGTTCTGAGTAAAGGTTAAGGTCAAAGAAAGGTTAGGAGGTAGAACTGTAGCGTAATTATACAGCTACCGATCATGGATTTAATATGAAAATAAATGATTTGCTTGCAATGAAACAATCTTAAAATATGTAAATAGGCATACTTCTGATTTTAAAAACTATTTTACTGTAATTAATGTAGGAAAATCCGATGTTTTTCAAAGCGTCTTCTTTCTTTCCTTGTGGTTTCAGCTTCTAACATATTAAGAGCAAAACCTTATCGTTAAACGTTATTATTACTTGAATGTTCTATTTGGGGTTGATTACGCCCACGTTATATCAAGAGATTTGCTCATTTGCTATCTGTCCATATGAAAATTATCCTTTGTTAAATTTATTATACATAAGTGAAATGCTACACGTTTTTGTGACGACTACGCAATTCTGCTTATAAATCGCAGAGCAGACATAGTGATATTAGGAAAAACAGTTGATCGTTGAACTTATAAGTACATAAAAGAAAAGACGGATACAAGCATATATGAATACTTAACCGACTGATAAACACGGCAAAAAATATGGTTTTAGACCCACTCAATTCTCCAAAGTAATTAAATATAATTCCTCTAAATAAGGGTTGAAATCTATTTTACAAATATAAAGGTTTTACAAATACAAAGTTGAATAACTATATCAAAATCCTGTTTAATAATGTTGACCTATCTGTTTGGTTCGTCCTAAGTAATTTTGTTGACCTCTAAAAGATTTTGATGAAACTCACAGTTTCAGACGTCGAATTTTTATTGTTACTGATAAAAGCTTTGGTATCATTTTCCTTTTCTAGGCACATTAAATTATTTTTTGTGTTTTTAGAGTTTTTTTTATAAGAATGAAGTAACAACTGAGCATGCAGCCCACATGATGGTAAGTAGTTACTGTCACCCATGGACACCTGTGAGCAATTTCATAAATAACAGGGGTTCTATCTGAAGTCGATCATAGATGCGTTGCTACTTCCGAGGATTACGATGGTCGCCTCATATATAATAATTGAGCCGGCAACCACACCCTTCCATCGAAACGCACGAACTGCTTCACGCTAGAAATAGGTGTAGCAGTGGTACTTCTCCGATCGAAGTACATTGGTCCTACCACCTGGAAAAGTATGTATGTATATTTCTTACAACAGCTACAGGATATGTCGACTAAAATTTGTTTTAAATATTTCTACTGGACCACGTTTAAGGTAACCAGTTATATGAATAGCTCGATATTCCATTTAACTATTACATCACCGTATTACATTAAATTTAGCCTAACGCTTTGAGCGAGTAATGGGAAGTGCACGTACCGTTAAGAGGATTGAGATGAGATTTTTAGATAGCGGCGGATAGGCATGTCTGCATGTTCATTTTTATTTGAAATAGACTATAAGTGCTTCTTAAAAGTGCAACGTGTAATGTTCGTGGGCTTGGGTTGGGTGTAATTTATTTTTATATCATATGGTATAATCAACGCAGATATGTTTGGACCCCAGGTAAGAAGGTTTGGAGGAGTGTAGGCAACTGATCTGTAAGTTAACTACATACAGATGCGTTGCTACTCTTGAGGACCAAGTTGGAACGCCTCTTTTAAGTTTGAGTCCCTTACCCTCTCTCTTCGAATCATAATACTGTGCTTAACACGGATATTATTAAGTTGAAAATTTCTTATGAAAACACTCACCAATTAGACAGTAGAGAAAAAGCATATGGACACGATTACTACAGCGAAATGTTGTTGACGGTGCGATAATTAAATAATATAAATTATGTTTCATCGATGGTATAGCCAAATATCTAATATCAAACAAAAACTAAAGCTTATTACCTGCAGCTTCTAGGGAATGCAGTCCTGTGAGAAATTTACAATCCCAATATTTGCCATGATCTAAGACTTCGCAAATAAAATTCGGAACTCAAGCAGAACGTCAAAATTATCAGAAATAAAATATTTTAAGTAACGTATTTAAATATTTATTTTTATTTTTATAAATGTAATTATATATGCTAGTTCGAGAAGTGTAGTTCTGATGATTTGCAAACCAGGGGAGAAGCCAATGCATAGCTTGCATGCCCATGCATTCGCCTTTCTTTGGAGAGTATTTGCGGCATTGATGCCGCACGGGATCCCGTTCAATTCTCGATCGGGATGAGTCTTGCATATACCTAGTATGCGATAACCCGGTATTTTTGGATCCCGATATTGCATACCCTACCGTAGAAGTATTTTAATGACGGGCAGGAATCTTTAATTAATTTTGATCGATACCGGTTAATGGTGCCATTACACTGTTAAGAATAATGAGTCATGCAATTATGTATGATGACGACGAGATGCGATTGTAACGACTGATTAAAGGCATGAATAATTTACGATTAACGTTTACATAAGGACTGTGACGCGGTGGAGTCTACGTATTTTACGTCAACGGTTTAAAAATACACTTTGGTTCGAAGCAATAAAAACATTGTTTTACGATTGAATAGAAGTACGTAGGACATTTTCCAATCCCATCTTGACTTTTCTAATATTTATTGCTGTTGCAGCGCTCTCGCGGGACAAGTCGGGCGTTGTGCCATGAACGTTGAAACTACGCCGGCGCTAAATCTAGATTGTTGTAGATAAAGCTTTGAGCTGTGTTCGCACTATCGAACTGTGTAGTAATGCCGGCAAAAGTTGAACTTTGTATGATACTCGTAAGAGCGCGCTTTATAGAGTGAACATTGCCTGATAAATGATTCTTACTCGATTGCTAAGCCATATCGATATGCATAGGTTAATGTAGTAAAGCATTAACATTCTTTGAAATAATTTAATTTTATACTTTAGTAATTAAATATTAATAAAGAAAATTAGTTCATTCGCAGTTAAACATCATTGATCAGAATTTCAATTATAAATTATAAAGAGTATCTTACATTTTAATAACAATGCCTTTTTTAATTGTGTATCAATGACATGTAGTGGATATTCCATCGAGGATAACTTATGCAACATGACTGATCCATTATATTGAGTGAAACTGCGATTGATAAACCGACGCTATCTGGTTCTCGCTAGTAGGAGGTAAATGAATTATGCACTGTGGTCTAGCGTTTCCTCCATACCGACGCGGAGTTAACTTGAAAAGCAGAAACGCACAGAAACCAGAAAAGAACAAGATAAATGTGTACCCAACGTCATGCGCATTAAATGCACGGACGAGTCAACGCGGTGGGAACGCCGTGCGTCACTCGGTCTTACGTAGTAGCCTTAAAGCTTTTTCTAACCGGCAAAAGCCGATTATACTTAAATATGTTGGGAGACCTCAACTGATTATACGCTACCATTAATCAGATAATTATGATACATGAGAAAATGAGCCACTATTATCTACAGTGACTGTAAA
This sequence comes from Cecropterus toxeus, assembly GCA_018249875.1. Taxonomy (NCBI): domain Eukaryota; kingdom Metazoa; phylum Arthropoda; class Insecta; order Lepidoptera; family Hesperiidae; genus Cecropterus; species Cecropterus toxeus. The sequence goes on along the minus strand of DWNE01001323.1, from coordinate 18,359 downwards.
TAAATCGAGTGCAACTGTGCGCCTAACGAGTTTGAGATAGTATCGAACATTTATAAAGTGTGACATGCGTGAGACAGCTCTGAGAAGAATATTGATCAAATGGCCGGCGATGGAAATTGATATTGTATGTGGGTCACCTTGTACTGAGAAACTTAAGGCTCGTTATATAATTTAGAACTTTTAGAACTTGGAAATGTGTTGGAATTATGATTTACACTTACAATTTTCTAAATACCATCTGGATCTATGGTTGTTAAATTATAACCTGTTTTAAAAATATGTTTGCCTATTTTTGTGTACGGGACTTTTTTAAGACTAATTGATTTTGAAAGGACATTTACAAAATATTCAATAAAAGAAAGTAACTGAAAAACTAAATTTCCTGAAAAATAAATTAAATTTCGGGTAAAATCAGTATTATATAGCTATTTACCTAAAGCCTATTAAATATATGAGAAAAATTGTGCAAGAAGTGTAAACATTGTGTTGCGCGAACATTGAAATGACATTATCACACTAACAAATTCTCTAATTCGTTAGTTTGATATTGTCATATGAATTTAAACATTTTCAAATTTTTCCACATTCACTCTAAGAGATTAGTTATGTAAATAGTTAATATAATTGGACTTGCACAAGACACCGAACAAGCTACGGATCGCGTGCACAAAGTTTCTGTCCATGAAACAAAACGAGTCAATTTCCACGATCGTAAAACTGTGTTCACGAAATGACAACACTGTTAGGAGACAATCGTCTTCAGGGAAAGATTTGTTTTACCAGAAACACTAATAAAGGTCAGTGATAGAAACGAAATGTAAATGAAAACGAGTCAGCAGACGTTATCATTGTCCACACATTATTATGCGACTGCTGGATTCGGGTGAAGACTCGAGTTGTCTGAGAATCATGTGCATATTCATCAATCCCCGCTGGATATGTAAATCTGCACAGATAACATTGCACTACACTAAAGTTACATGCTTATTACTTAACCTCGATATAATTACAGAAATCGTTCAGAACCGTGACATTTTCTTTAATAATGAATTGATGTGGTTTTAATCAATTTTTAACGCACATTATTCTGGAAAATCAAAGGTCCTTGCGCTGACTGGGATTCGAATGCCAGACTGGCCAAAGTTTAGTTCATGAACAGGACTGTCACCATCTAATATACGTTATTGTTTTGATAAGAAACTATCTACAAGCCAATACAGTGACTGTACTTGTACACACGGAAAGCCAAAAAATATCTCATGAAAACATATTTAACTGTTGAAAGATACATGGCTTGGTTCCATGGAAACATCGTATGCTACAGTTGAATATGATAAGCATAGATATGTGGAGCTACGTGCCAGTTGCCAGTATGTCAGCAATAGATAACTATAATAGACATACAAACTCGACTCCAAACAAACTTGAAATATAATTTGCCAAGATACATTTTAGTATTTTATTTGCTAGTCAAGAGTTTTCGTAAATCTGCACTATACCCGTAGCATGTTATAATTAAGTAATCGAATGTTTTATCTGCACCTAATAATTTCGAAAACAATACAACTAATTAAGTCGTCATTCATTATTTGATAAGTGTTTACGGGCAATGAGTAGAGTAATCTAAGGATACCCAACTGCTTATATGCCTATGCATTTTTATATTATCCTAGCAATTTATAATCAAAAAGATTTGGAGTACAGAACGATGTGCTACATAGTACATACAACATCGTTGTCTGTTTCCAAAATCCTCGTGGTTCTCAGATTATGTCATATAGCTGCAATACAAGTCAAGTAAAGACCTTTAACCTGGTTCTAGTTTGAACACCAAGTTTTCAATTTTAGCGTTTTTATGGATAGAACTTAAAATTGATGAATTTCTAATTGCGGCGATTATTCTCGTAAAGGGGCGATATATGTAATTATGTATGTAAAAACTAGCCAGAGATTTTGGTTTCTAATTAATGAGAATATTTCCGATAACTGGACATGATCCCTACTTATTTACCTTCTGTACTGTATACATACATATATAGCACCACCCGCGGCGTCGCACCAGTCAAATGGCTAGCCAACAAAATGAATCTGTCGCGTCTCTAATCCTAATGTAAATATAATGACATGTCACAGGAACAATCACTGTTTACCACATAACATCTGATTGTCTTTTTTATTTGCAAATTTCCGTTATTTATAGATACAGATATCTCTTGTAAGCCGAACTTATCGTACTAGTCGTCCGTCGCAGTGGTCGAAAATTCAACGATCACAAAACCACAATAATCAAATAGGTATGAGTTATATGTTTGATAAAGTACTTAATTTGTTGGACTGTATGAATTTTTCTTGGGCAAAACTTATATAGGTAGGTATATGTATATTTCGTCTCTGCATAAATTTTCTATTTATTAAAAAAACACCAAATATATGAAAAATAAATGTTTATCGTGATTAAGACATTTATAAGCCATAACTCGTGTATGACAAGGACATCTGACATTGTTGACATTGAATTATTGTATTGACATGTTACGTGTTTTATATTGTCATTGCTAACGAAAACTAATGTTTTATTTTTTGTAGTTAAAGAAATGTGTATACAAATATATCTACACTAATATTATAAAGCTGAATAATTTGTTTGGTTGAACGCGGTAATCTCAAGAAATACCGGTTCGAATAGAAAAATGTCTTGGTTTTGAATAGTGCATCTATTGAGGAAGGCTATAGGCTATATAACATCACGCTATGTTTGTTTTTTCTAATATAATAGCGGGTGAAACCGTGCGGAACAATTATTACATAATTTTTTTTTTCTACATTTCTTCTCCATATGAACTTCTATTATGCCCGACCACACACTTCTCAGTGCAGGCGATGTGCTTAAAAAGGGTTTCCCTCACTTATTATTACCTAAACATTAAAAGGATACTCACTACCGATAGTTAGTAGATACCGAGTTCATTTTATGACGAAGGCACCCGCGAAGAAAGGATCACATGAGCTACGCCTAATGTAAAAAATTAAGATCAAGTAAAGGGCGACTGTTTGTATAGTACTCCGTGCGTCCTACGTCGCGAGCAACAGCTATATTGGTTTGAAGTTTAAGTTTCATTCATAGATTGCTTAATCACTGTAACTTAACTGACTTACCGCTACTTTCTCGGTAGACAGATGCGATTTCTCCATCAATCACGGCATAGGAAAGATGGCTTTGAAAAGTTTGCAAACTGAACATCGTCGCAGTCTCTAGCAACGATTTACTACTCATAAATTAAATTGAAGTTTATGTCTGTAAAATTCTTGCCTGTCTCTCTTCAGGTCTTTAATATTATTTGGTTATACTACTACGACGAATCCGACAGAAACAAAATGTTTGAAACTACTATCATTAACGGAAGAAAAAATACTTCCGTTTCCAACGATAATAATGATAGCGTATTCTTGTATTTTTTCTGTTAATTTTTATTTGTTAAAACAAACAATCGAAAACATAAAGGTTTAAGATAATAAAAAAAATGATGGTGAAATTAGCAACGACTTTAAACACTCTGAATTAAAATTGGTTACACGTGTTGCAAAATAAGTCTCCTTTAAAATACTTCTTTGTTATCTGAAGATAAGAACGTGATAGACCTTTCACTTATTAAAACCAGTGACAGTAGCAAAAAGTTGCATTCAAAACTTACTTTCCTTTGATGGCTATCTGATAAGTACACATAATAATCTTCACTTTCATATACAGCGACCATAAAGCCATTAGGCGCACCAGTGACCCATTGACAAATGTATGTTACGACGAATATATCACTTGGATTATGGTCTGTAGGCCGTTATAATAAAGTGCAGAGTAACAATTTCAATAGCGCCGATAAAAAATGATAAAGAAAAAATTGAACGACTATCCATGATGAATGATCTCGTGTGGGTTTTCTTGATAAACGTGCGATAAAAACCTCAAACAGACAATTAGAAAGGAAGCTTAGAATGTTCATGACTTGAAGATGTTTTGATCGTAATCATAATGCGAATTAACGTTTCTCATTAAATCTTTAAAGTACATAATAAGCAAATTGATTTTTCAATGCATGCAGTTAATAGCTTTTATACGATAACGGTTATTTATGTGTGTTTTTTTCACAAATGTAGCTGTTTTGTTGTACATTATGAAGAAGCGGAAGTCGTGCATCTTTACCTACAAAAAGGAAGATAGTTTATGAGAGCTTATACAAAAGGTTTTCTTCTTACAAACATATTATCTTTACATATGACTTATGAATATAAGAGGGTTTTTCAGAAAATATATAAAATAATTCAACAAAAATGCAAAGATAAATGCAATAAAACAAGACCATTTGAATTCGAATCACTTGACGTCGTATCCACAGCTGACTAAACACGCAAAGAGAAGCGCAATATAAAGTCCTATTGAAGGCGAACGATAGCTCGCGGGAACCTCGACAGCCCTCAAAGACAATAGACCTAGTAAAACTCAATATTCAAATGAACTTGCCGCAGTCATCAATAAACATTACGTTGCGAGAACTATCGCGAATGGTAATGGTATTGTTCCTTCTAAGAAATGTAACATGGATGGCCTGTGAAATTACGAATAATTAAAAGGCAAATGATCTCATGGATTCACCACGTCTGAGTATATGTAGAAAGCTAAAGGTAATCAAAAATGTCTAAAACAATTTGGCAATTTATTAAATAAAAGTCTAGATAGAAAGTTTATAAAGAACTTGATGGGAAAAAAAAAACCACCAACAACTCACCCGTTGACCCAGAAAGTCGATACTTTGTTATCCTAAATATTATTGAACGCGTGAGAAGGCTAAATGGAACGGAATTTTCCGTAAAACCAACGTCATTTGATCTGTCTGATCCTTCTTTGAAGCCATATTAGTAAGCTTAAAAGACACGGAAAAGACATGACTTTTAACAATATGACGGGAATGGAATAAAAAAAAAACAGGGTTTTCGGAGAATTAAGTAGGAATTAATTACACTATTCCCCTGTCAATTATTTTAGAATACCTAAACATGCATTATTCAAGCAGGAACGGACACCTATCTAAATTTACATACATACACATACTTTGATGAAGCGATGTGGTGTGCCGATGCCATCGGTTCACACGCTTTCGTTCTATAATTTGCATACCCAACGCAGTGGAAAGGTCGTTCGGTTTGTGACGTGACATTGGGGAAAAAATACCAAGACCACGTCGTCGTCAAGTTGCAAACTAATGAATACGACATTGGATGCGTCTAGGTCACAAATCTGACAATTGACGAAAGCTGGACCGTTCGAACTTTGTGAACGAGGCCGGGCTAGGAATAAACTCACAATTCAGTGTCGACGGACGCCTTGTCGTTCTGTCACTTGTCAATTATCGTTACGGTCGATCGAAAGGGCTCGTTTTTGAAATATCCCCATCAACTTCGTTTTAACTCTGATGATGTTGATCCGTGATATCCTTCGCTATTTATTTAAATATTTTCATATTCGTTTCCGACCTCGGAGTAAACGTTTCACTAACAGCATTTAAATTAATGTTGGTGAATTAATGTGAAGTATATTTGGTCGTACCATTCATGTGTAGAATTTAAAAGGTTTTTTCTTTTTCAAAGTGAACTTACGTAAACGAACGATGTTAATTGCTACGGTGAGGCGCTTAATGCACAGAGGATCTGGCAAATCGGAATTAACGATTTACTAAACGATAATATGCTTAAAATAACACCGAGGGCTGTCGGTCCCGGTAATTATTATAAGTAACAGTTGTACAACTTTGTCGGAAGACTTCGGACCGTTTAAAAACTTCCGACTTGCAGGTTTTATAATATCCTGTAACCTTACAAAAGGGAATCGGAATGATGGTGGTGAATTATGTTCCACGCCTGTCATGGGGTCTACAGGTGCAAGAAAGTATAATATGTCAGTGAAATGTTTGTCCGTTGCAACGTTCTGCTACAACAAACGTGTGACAAAATAAGGAAAAAGGTTACGAATGAAAAAAAAATATTAGAGAACTGTGAGCAAATTGTCAAATAATATTACGTGGAAGAGCCATAGAGGTAAATACCAGTCCTGAGAAGTTTCGCAGAGTTATTCTTCGAATGGAATATTGTCAAACAAACCTTGCCTCGCAATGTTGATCTCCATTGTTCCAACAGCGAAACGAAAACCATTTAACGACAAGTGCTTATCCAAACGACAACGTTCACTGCTCTTGTGCCTTTTTTATCTTATAAACAACGTTCATTATTAATCTTAATGACTATTTGGACCTTTGAGTCAACAAAGAAACAATAGAAACGATGAATTATTTACAGACACAAAAGGTTTTCGTGTCTTGACTAATCGTTTCCATGATTATGAATTCATCTCAAAGACAAGGTTATTAGAATGAAGAGTTAATTAAAATAACAACCACAGGATTCACAGGGATTCCCTTTTAGGAAGTAAAACTTTGGTTTGCAAGAACGGAAAAGTAAACATTAGAAGAATTCGAAAGTGAAAACGCAAAATTTTGCCGTATATCAAAACAAACAGTAAAAGATTCATACACATTAATCACTGCACTCATTTGGGTGAACTACAACATGTAAGCAAGCCGTGCTGCCCATGAATCAGGATCGCTGAGCTGTCGGTCTTGGAATTAACGTTCGAAATGATTAACGGCTGATTCACTTTATCGATGTGTGGACTCCACCACAATGTTAAAGGCGTGGGCGAAATTAACTACAAAGCAATTTTAAATTCACTTTCATTACTGTTCGGCACCTAGAAATTTGTGATTGCAAATTTTCTAACGTCGCGCACATTCATCATTCAACTCAAATTTTGATTTTAATAACTTTGTTACCAAATTTTAAGGTATCTTATAACATATCAATAGAAGTTTCATCTGAATGGAATATTCTAACCATAATGAACTAGTAGTGATCCATCTCTAATTTGTACTAGACTATCGTTCTGAATTACCATAACGGCTTTGATATGCAAAAAAATGCGCCTGCTTGGTACATATTTTCCAGCAGACAAAATTTACAAGAATTTTCCAATGGTATTAGATGTAAAGTACCTATAGGAGAACCTATTCTATGCATCGCATGCATCCAATACATAATAATTATACATCCTTAGGATTCCATCATAGTCGATCCGGGCCACTATGAGAAATGACCCGGCAGTAGAAAGCGACAGTGATTCTTTTTCGGTTGCGCAAGCGCCGAATCGGCGGTCAGTGACCGGCGCGTCGCGGGGAAAGTCGCGTAACCGACTGATCGCTGTTTAATTAGCTCTTGTGCGTATGCGCACTAATATATTTGAAATCAGCATTGATATCATATCATATCCCTGACTATACTCCAAACGGGCGCACAACAAGATCCTTAATATTGATCTATGTTATTGTATGGAGTTATCGAAATGATGTAAATAATATCGGATGAAATTTAAATAATATACTTACATGTGCCATTTGTGAACTATTTTCATTTAAGTATATCCCATATCTTGTTTAAACTTGAAACAATAATAAATGGAATATAAAACGTTTTTTTTAATGTTTATCATTTAAAAAGGTTTATGACATTTGGCCATAAACATAATGTATGTTTAATTATCATTCTGATTAACATTAAATTAAAATTTAATCAAAAGATACAACCTATAATTCCTCACAGCAACAGCAAAACACCTCACCTGAGAACTGACAGTTTTACCAAACTAAGAAACAATTAACATAACAGCAAGTGTTAACAATGAGCTATTATTTAAGTCAGTGACATTTTATACCCGTTAACAAGTCAACAACCCCTCAGACAACGAGGCGATTGTGAGGTCCTTACACCACCACACAAGGCATTCGTTTTCGAGGCAGAATAGATAACAGCCAATTACATTACTATGCCATGAAAGAAACTACTGTTTCATTTAATTGTGTTACACAGTTTAGGTATATAATAAAGAATTTATAGGATATTTCTGAATTTATGAAAAAAAAAAATTTAATGTTATAGTGCTAAAAAATTTGATTGAAATTCCTCAACCTGTAAGGATGGAGCATTCTACTTAGCTGTTTCCATGCAAATTGGTGGTGGCCGGTAGGAGTCAATGTGCATCAAATGTTTTCAAACAACAATTGGGGCCTAAACATAGTTCAAAGAATATAAGATATATTTAGAACGGGTTTAGAAGTACAGAAGGGTGCATGAAAATTTGGCGCTACTGGTTATTCAGAAGAATTATTAGAGTAAAATGACATTGACAATTGATAGGACTTTAATATATAAGACCAGAGTCTTAGACCATACAAAATTCAAAAGGCCCTTCAAAAGTGATGGCAGTCCAAAAAGTACAAAAAATAAATGAAAATAAATACATTACAAAGTAGGTATACATTCATTCATTCATTTACATTCATTGAGTGATTATTGAATATTATTATTTTCCAATACAATAGAGTGAATATAGTATACAAAAATGGTAATTAAAGAGTTCATGAGTTTAAAACCATATTGATAAGGTACAACTGACTGAGGAACAGTCAATTTGTTTGATTACTCACAAAAGTTATGGACTGAATGTCTGAAATAAATGAATTATTATTATTATAACTGAAAGTCCAGGAGACTAAGACACCAGTGGATGAAAAAATCATCAACAGTAGTTAGACAAAGATGATAGCTTCTATGCTTGACACTATTTTAATTTTTTTTAAGCATTATCCGAGGTATAAACCAGTACATCCATGAATCAAATATTGTTTATACCCAATTCTTATTAACTTGAGAAACATTAACAGATATTTACAATTTTTATGATTTGATAAACAAAAATCCCTGAATTTTGTTAACTTTAATATTATGGGTAAGATGTTCAATCTCTTATTCTAAAAAATTAGAATTATGAAATCAGTTTTATTCAATGTTACAAGGAAATTCAAATTTACCCACCTTGACTGAAATCTAAAGTTTAAAACTACTTATATTTTTAAATATTAATATGTAATAACGAGCTATAGTAAAATACACATAAATAATTCGGAAGAGGGTAAAATGAATACTGCTCGACTGCAAAGGCGCAACCTTTACACCCATATTTACCATGAATCAGTGCTTGGTTGTTTAGTGCATATAAATACCTACTTGTCTGTACCTAAATAAAGGCAATATCAACCTTACTATTAACAATGTATGTATGTTCCGCTTTAAATATTGTATGTTGTTGTTCTATATGGGGTTGTCTACAAGTGCTATTTTAATTTTACAACAATAAATAGCATTATTCTATTAACAATAAATAGCATCACAGGTTTTAGTCAATGAAATAGACTCTTTAAATTTTGTATTGGCCTACAGATACACTTATAAATTATTAGTTACAATACTTTTTCTCATACTATCCCCAAATCGGAACACAACTTAAAGAAGATCTAACAAGAAATTCAGTGTCTATTTTCTTTATAATTAGTACATCCATATATATAACTAGCTGTGCCACGCAGTTTCACCTGTGTACACAAGGAAAGCTTTCAAAAATAAAAATATTCTCGCAAATTTTTTGTTACTGCTCCAGTCTTATTAGTCGTAGCGTGATGTTATATAGCCTAAAGCCTTACTCGATAAATTTACTATTTATCACTAAAAGATTTTTTTTGAACCAGTAATTCTTGAGATTAGCACGTTCAACCAAACAAACTCTACTGCCTTATAATATTAGTATAGATTTGTTTTCATTATCTCATCATATAGGTAGCATCTTGTTTTGTAGAGGAAGAATAAAAACAACTTGTGTCTTGCTTACATTTGACTAAACAAGAGGATTGTTTAGCAATATTCATTCAAATTAATGTTTAAAGAAATTTTTGTTCTAGACTTTGGCATATTACATAGAGCATAAGTTTAGCTTACATATCACTTGGCTCCCTGCCAGTTAGCTATGACAGGTCTGAGCTGAATCCAGAATCTAATCCAATCTAAATGTTAATGGCTTCTCCTCTTTATGCCATTTGATCAAACACACTAAAAAGATATTTATATATAGTAATATTGTTTACATTGATGTTTTTATGTTTAAATTTGCTGTAGTGATAGGTAAAAGGATAACAATTGTTTTGTTAATGTATGTTAATTAGTTTTTGCAGTCTAAATAGACGTCTAAATTGTTAGAGCTTGGTAATATGTTTATTGAAGTAATTAGGCAATGTTTGTTGTTATATCAATCTTCATTAATTGATCTACTTTCATGAGTTGTACTGCTTTCTCAGGTACACAGATTAAGACAATAGCACTTAAGAACATCTACATAGTTTTAAAAATAGGATTACAGTTAGCTTTATCGCGAATATTTAAGATGAACCTCTTAGGTGTTAATTTCCTTACATTTGCATTAATGACACTAAAGCAATTTTAGCGCACATTAACAAAAATCTATTCTGAATACATAATATTGTCTTAATAATGAATATTTAATTGAGCAAGATGTAAATATAGTTCGTACTACGCATTTGCAGATCAGCTAACCTTGCGGATGATCAGCTGACATTCTTTTCTAATAAACTATTAACTGTCAATAGTCTGTACATCAATTATGTGTGTAGGAAATGAAATGAGCTCTCACCTCTTCCCGTCGTTTGAGCCAGCGGCCGCACGGGCTCTCCTCCAGGATTTCACTCTCATCCTCGGAATCCTCTCCGCTTTCTCTAGGCGATTTCCGCTCCTTGTCGATACTTCTTCCCCCCGACATTACTCCAATTTATCGACACTAGCAACGAAAACAATCACCGCACAGTCCGATTATATCGCACAGACGTTTTCGAGTAGAAAACACTCGGATATATTTTCAAAATACACTATTTCTTGTAACCATAACCAAGGCTGTTAGACTGGACGTCACTATCGTTTCATCCCAAACCATTATTCGATACACGACACTCGGTAGAAACGTTTCGATTCACGAAAAATGAAGTTCAATTATTCCTTTACACAAAGCGATAAGACGCAGCGTGTCTAGCGAGCTTACTCATGTTAATTGAAATAAATTGTTCGCCGGCGTAACTCCCGACGTATTTCTGTCCGACACAAATATAAAACCATAGAGCTACAATTATTTTTTCTTAGACCATAGACTGTTAGATAGTATGCAGATTATAAATAATGGAATAAATGAATAAGTTGATTTTAGTGTAAATATGTAAGTAATGATATTATGATTTATAAATAAAGTATGGAAAAAATTAGACTATTAACTTTTATTACATTATTTTTGTGATAATTAAGCGATGTAGGAGTGTATCCGCCATCTACTGAGTTGTTTAGAAACTTTGCAACTAGCGTCCTCTGGTAGATGTTTTGTGAAATATTTTGAATGTTATAATGATTTGCAGCGCCATCTTTTGTGGAATGTATAAACTAAGTAGTTCCATATAAATAGCTGCATAGGCATTATAGTCACGATATTTTGTATAGTCACAAGAGGGCGTTTTAATTCGCGCCGCAATGTTTAAATTACAAAACATTTTTTTTTCTGTTTTCTATTTCCACGTATAGTACTCATATTGTTTTAACTTTGTCTTTTGTCTTTTCTTAACATCCTTGATCTGCCCCTCCCTATAGAGAATCCTGGCGACGCCCTTGGAAATGGATATGCTTACGTTATTTTTTTATTCATTATTTATTGATTAAGGATATTCGATCTACCTATTTAAGGCGTTAGAATGTTTTACAAAGTAAATACTTGGACTTATTGCACTGACCATTGGTTAGAAACCTAAAAAAAAAGAATAATATGCGGGATCTTATGTTGAGTCCACAGACAACCCACCCTCCACCCATCCGAGGATAGGTTGTCTGTGGTTGAGTCTAACGATTTTCATATTGAAAGCCTCAAAATTATCGTATTTTCTTATAAAAACAAATGTTTAACGGTACAAATGAACAAATGTGTAACGGTAGTTTCTGTACAAAGCGTTTTATTTTTTCCAACCTAAACTTAATAATTTCGTATTATAAACTTACAATTTATCGACGTTTTTCATTTACATGTTTAAAACGTAAATTTAATAATAGACGAATAATAATAATAATTTGGTAATATGTTTCGTTTTAAATTTCAGTTATTTTTTATTATGTATATATTTCTTACATTAATTGATATTTTGTAATTTCAACTTAATAAAGTTTTAGTATATTTAAAATAATAATAATAATAATAAAAACAGTATATCCATGTATGTAAGTCATTTTTATTTCTCATAGACGAATATGAGTGAAAGATTTATTTAACTAGGATGTGTGTTCAATTACAAACGTATGAACGCCCAAGGGCAAGAAGGAATATGTATTAGAAAATATAAATTTACAGGATCTCGTATGAGGCTACTTAACTGGGAAGATAGTGAAGCTGTAAATTGTATTAAAACAAGGATGAATTATAATACTGTCATTATCACCCATGAAATGGACACTAATACTCGTAAAAGCTGTGTTTAACTGAAATACATACGTAATTTCTGTCTCTCGTTAATTCTAATCATAGCCGTAGGTACGTAATAATTAATTACGTCGGTGGCATTAATATAGGTATGTTATGTTTCGTCGGCTTCCGTTTTCATTAATTTTAGAGTCACAAATAGCTCTCTGAAAGTTTGAAACATAGCTATGTTATATGTGTTGCTCGATAAAACCCGAAACGTAAAAATTCGTATGAGGACCAAAGAAACCGACCTAGCTCAAAATGCCAGCAGACTGACGTGGCAGCGGGCTAGTGTAATCGACAATGTTTGGCATAAAACGATATAATGAAAACCTTGTCTGGGTAAACGTACTCGTAGTGTAGATGGTGGGTGACGCGACGATTAGCGCCGGGCGCCGGGAAGAAACCAGAGCCGGAGATCGGACTCAGCGGCGGGAGAGATCAGATGTCCAGCAGTTCGATGGTGCTTGACCAAGTTCTCGGGAGTAAGACACCTAACACAATTGTGAACTCTTTAGTGACGCATTACTGGCTACATAAAATGATTTACTTGTCCACTTAAGCAGGTTTTAGAATTTCGCAACAAACTCTGTACAGAACAAGGATTCTAGCTGAAGCTGAAATTTTAAAACCTTTAAAGAATGTGTCTTGCCACTTCTGGGGAATAAGATGGTCGTCTTTTATGTAAGTAACAAACGCAAGAACCTTTCGCCTTGGAAAAAGGTGTGGTTTTAATATCTCATTTTCCGACCATTCAAAGATTCCATTCAAAGATTTGCGGGTTTGTATAAAAGATTTCAGACATTAAGCATATTACGAAGATCTTTCTAGATGAAATTGTATTATATATACTCGGAATGCTTTCCTTTATCGTTAGGTACTTAAAATATAACTAAATCAGAGATGTGTAACTGGACAGAGATGGCGAGACAGATTTTTATGTTTCAAAATACCAAAAAAAAAAAAACAAAACTATAAAACTTTTGATCAAATAAACGATATAAACAAAAAATTATAAATGATTTAGTCAGTCACTGTCTAATTGCTATTGGTACGATACTGGTGGAATTCATTAACTAAGAATTCACCTTAAGATTTTCTTGAGAATAACTATGAATATTGAATAGTGTTTAATATTCCATGAATATTATTTCTTATAAAAGAGTCAGCTTATTTAAATATAGCTTAAGTCATAAATTAAAAACTTTAATTAGAGGTAACGAAAAATTACAGAAAATTATTATAATAACATTTACTATAACTGGTTTTAGGCGTTACGTTTAGATTTTTACGTAGGAGTGCTAGTTTTTTTTTAAATAAATATAGTCTGCGGCCTTATAAAGTGTTTTATTTCTGAGTTAAATTCCTAAGATAAACCGTACGAACAAAGATATGTTTTTAAAAAGAAGATTATTAACGTATATATCTTCTTTTTAAAAACATTGTTACTTGTACATCTCTTGTACCTTTTGCTTTAATAATGTGTTTTTCTATGCAAGACAGTAATCAGTAATTTCGAAAGGTATCACGGTACCTTAAGGGTGACTTCAGTTTGTATGGAATAATTACCGCACTAAATCTAAATAAAATACTAAATCTCGTCGGTGTTTTTCCTTGGCGCTGCTTCCTGGAAAGCTATTACGTTCTTCAGACCTACAGGTGCTCATGACGATATGCGGCGAAGTTGGCTCATTCGATCTTCCACTCTTAACGTCCTAAGCCCCGGAAGGCACCTTTTAGTAGCTTGCAAGCCGGTGAATTAGTACATCTTTTCTAGCCCCGAGACAGCAGGGACATACCCTTAAACAACATACCTTTATATGTTGGCCATTAATGCTGCGTAGGCAAAAACTAAATTGAGTTGAAGTAATGTAATTTTATTACATCTGAAGATGTGAAGTTTACTAATGCATATGCTTTTAGGTTAACTGATGAAGAGGATTGAAATAAATTAGCTGTAAAACTGGTGGCCAGCGTCCATTTCAAGGTATGGACGTTTTAGTTTTATGTGGAAGAGGTTTTTAGGTAGTTGCGTTATTAACAACGTGAAACTATGTGATGACGTTTTTTTATCTGATAGTAGCAAGCGAGCATACAGTCGGTAACTAATGCGTTGCTACCAATGAGGTGGTAGAAATCGTCGTGGTTTGCATTGCGAATCGCACCATGAACGACTTTACCATGTTTAAAATAAGTACATATTTTTTTGTTAGAGAACTATTATAGAAAATGGGCGTGTAATCTACAAAATTATCGTCATATTCATGTATAGAAAATTAATCATCCAGAGCGTTTCCAATTTGACGTGCAAAGGTTTCAAGGTTTTTTTTATACAGTAATAGTAAAGTAACGTTACAAAATAATCAATCTAATAATAAATAAATAATAACAATTATCAGTAAACAAGAAAATAAATAAGATTAAAATTTTACTATCATGATATTAACTTAACGATATGTACGTTTTTTAACCGCTGGTTACTTAACCAAGCGTATGAATTTCATTGTGTAACCGGGCCAATGTTCCATCGCAATGTTCACATACTACCCGCTCTAGCTGCATTTTTATTTTATTAATACTGTTTCATTAGTAGGGTATTCTTGTATTGCAATTATTAATGATTACAATGAAATTATTATAACAATCTATTGTTAATATGTAAGATTATAATGTACGCTCCATTATCATTATTTACTATATATATATTATTGTTTCTCAGTAAGTGATTGTATAATCTTTTGAGGAATAAATGATCTTTAACCGTTATATTTCTTTCGATATATATTTCACGCGAGTTTGCGTATTTATTTTTGTAATTCGTGATTTCTACGATAATAAAAGCGAGTTAAAAAAGGGGCTGTGAGCGAAAAAAGGAATAGTTAATTAATATAGTTTACCATCTGCTATACGACATGTCGGCTGTCCACATATATCTTCAGGGGTAAGTAACCTTTTTGCACCGAGTTTATTTACCTGCATCTTGCAGACGTCCTAAACTTAATGGTCTAATGCAAGCAGTCATGAACGTTAGAACTTATTCCCGTTTAATATATCGTGGATATAAAATTCGTACGTGACGACGGTACTAATGGAGCCGATTTTTTGGTAGCTAAAGATTAACCTTTTTGCAGATGTAAGATTAAAATTACTAAATCTTTTCTCGGCAAGTAACACTTGTTGCACATAATTCAGAGGGTATTCTATATTGAACTCCTTTTGAACTCTGGAATCTAGACGGGGGACTGAAATCGGGGTTGAAATCTCAAGTTAAATCATCCCACGATCAACTGAATTTAATATTTTTATAATTTTTTATAGAAACAATAACCCGAATGCCTAAAAACAATTGACTAAAAGGAAAAAAATAAGTTGTTTTACTGGAATGAAATGTCTTTAAATTCTATATTACGAATTGTCAGTTACAAAATTTTTGTTCTTACACCGGATTCGAAATGTTTAGCTTTTATTTGATATCTGTATTGTTATAATAAGATATCTTGCCGGCCCTCTCTTTTTTACGCTTGTTAGGCGCCATAATGCAAAATATAATAATTAGTAATTATATACTCCTCATCACTAAGACAATTGTTATAAATCCAACGATACCTCTATGTCAAAATTCGACTAGCCGAATTAGCTATATAAACGTGCCACAAATGGATAAAAATACATACTATGCTCGAAAACATTGCTCTCCCTCTGAGGTAGTCGGGTGAAAAGCAGAATAATATCTATAGGAGTTCTGTCATCCCTGCGAATTTAATGGGCACTCCTCATGTATCTTACCACTACAGCGATAATTCAACTGCTCTCTAAAAGAAATAAATGATGGGTAATATCGCTTTTATCTAATAACATCTGTTAGAATTGCTCTAACAGATTTTATTTGTTAACGGACTTTAAGTAGGACAAGATTTATATTTTATCTACTCATTTCATATTTGTTTTCGCTGTAGTAAGGGTTCCGACAACGATTTCGAGGTTTCATAAGCTTGGATGTGGCTTTAAATTGCAAGGATGAAGTTTTTCTCTAACATCTACCACACCGCAGTAGGCGTGTGGTACAAAAACAATAAATCTGCCGCAAATCTTTCTGCGAGCCCCTTGTTGCGGGCGGAGAGCTTACGCTGACCGAAATGGATTAAGGCATAGGGTTGTCACCTTAATTTGTTATTTAGAATAACCGGAAAAAATGGAGTTTTTATAATCTAGAAGTAAAAAATAAGAATCCTGTAAGGTTGTAAATATGTCTACATTTGGATAAATTGCTTAGGTAATAAAAGAAAAAAAACTTATTATAAAAAAATAGTATATAACTTCAGACATACAGACACATAGGTTACGATTATTTGTAAAGGAAAATTAATTAGATAAGTAATCAGCATGTAAGATAAATTTTCAAAATTAACCACGAATAAATCCAAATCTAGTATGTTTTATTGTTGTTGTTTTAGGGGTCAGTGCTTAGTTCAAGAGTAGGGCTTTAGAAAGCGCGCGTGGTGTTCTCGTTCGCCCTACCCCTGAGCTATAAAGTAACTTCATCAACTGAGAGGGGGACTGTCAAAGCAGGTCCAACGTTAGCAAGGTCGCAGTATGCACTATGCAAAAGCGTGCTCGAGGCATATATGGCGTAGAGTAGAACACCGTGGGTTTAAGTCGGTAGAAGGTAGGAGTCCAGCAAGGGTTATCACTTTGTCACTCCCATGATAGAAGGGCATAACAGATTTTTCCACGAACCAAAAAAAAAAACATCGTACTAACCTCTCAGAAACGGTTGTGGCCACATTAGCCCACGGGGGCAAATTCGGTAGAATACATCTCTGGCCATTAGGGCTTATTATATTCGTATTTGTGTTCTGTAGCACATCTCACGAGTGACACTATTTACGCTTAAAATAAAGAAATCACAGTTTGGAGGAAAACGAAGAGACTAATTAACGGCCGCCTGAGTAGTTTCAATTAATAGTAACAAATTGCCAACCCTGGTTCACATGTGAAATAAGAAAATGCGTATTCAGTAAGTATAGAGGTATGTAGGCAAAATAAACAAATCTGTTAACAAGCTCTTGGAAAAACCCTTACAAATCATCCATCTCATAATGTAAGTACTTGATACCTATGAATAACTATTCTGGCTAAACGCTCAAAGGAGGCGGCAAAGTTGATGAAAAAAAATGTGTTTTACTGATACTAAGACGGCAAATGAGCAACAGCCTACTTAATGGTATTTGACCATTATTACCCATGGACAATCAAATCCAAATAGATAAGGGTCGTCTAAGTGTAAGTAAGAAGAAGAAGGTTTGATGGAGGAGGTAGCACCTTCTTTTTGTTCTCGAGGGGAACCTTCAAAAGGTACTCGACTACGCCTACGAAGCGACGCCGGATAATGTGGGATTTTTACTGCACTAAAACCCCTCATCCTCAACACTATGTGGGGAACTCCGGAATCTCCAACGGAACGCAACCGGTGTTCTTCAAGCGCGATTTCCCTTTCTAGCTCTTTCCCGGTGAGCATTAGCGCTCAACAAATCTTCTTATATCATTATTCATATATCAGACAGGCGCTGTAGACCTATTCTGGTCCCGGTACTACAGGAAGAGGAGGAGGTAGCACTTATTCACCAATTTGTATTATGAAGCATTCTAGCGTTTCGGGGAAAAGTTGTGGATGGCAGCTAATTTGCATTAATCTGAGTCAAACATTCCATTAAAATTTCAGACGTAGCACTGATCCGTATGGACTCACCTGATCAGTAGGTCCCTCATCTATATAAAGTTCATTACAGATTTTAATTGGCGGCGGCGACTACTAACCAAGTGTGATAATTGTTTTGCTATATCAATCTCAAAGAAAAGAGTTCAC
>DWNE01001322.1:0-22533 GCA_018249875.1 Cecropterus toxeus | reverse complement strand
GAAGTACCATCATTAAACTTATGTCTAGCAAGAAGCAGTTCTTACATTTCAATGGCAGGGTGTGATTGCCAACTCAATTACGAGCCGACTATCTTAGTCCTCAAGAGTAGCAATGCATCTGTTCTATATATTATACCCATTTGGATTACAAAGCATCTGCATGTTTATGACTCAAAGTTAAAATAGACTTTAAGAGAGATCAATGTTAAATTTGATAAATTTTCAACAACACTTGTAGGTCCAATCACTAGTAAAACCTAATAAATGACTAAGTATTTGTAAGAATATATACACGTTCCAATAAATTAATTATGTATATGGCAACCAATAATAATTAAAACAAGTTAGGTATCTTCTCAAGCCTGTCGATATGACAGTCGAGATTCTTACTTTACAAACGTTTACAGAAATATTGACGAATCGATGCGGGCACATACGCACATCTGTCTGATACGCAGTAAGTTCCGGATTCGACCCCAGACTGAACGGAGATCGAATCCCAAATCGCATCATTGACATATCTATGAATTAATTATTACCTTATTTAGATTTATGTTCTAGATCTGGCCTTAAGACCTAGACCCAAACATGGACACAACGAAAAATGCCCATTCATCTTTGAGTCCATGGCGCCCACGACCAAGGAAAAATCTTAGTTCAGGGGCTATAGTGTAGAAAGTATAAGAAAGTGTTTTTTTATTATTATTTAATTTCCCTGTTCAATAATTAATAAATGTTATTTTTTTTGTCATTACGTGACCTTGCCTTAATTTACTGAATATACGCCGATTACCTTCTATCACGCCAAACAAGAATCCATTTAAAAATATTCACCGCCTGTTATTTTAAGCTTATAAATATATGTCATTGATAATAAAATCATATATTTTTAGAATCATGTAGGTACTGGTAGGTATCGTAATAAAACAAGATACATTGTTGCAACGTTGTGAAATGCGACACTTGAAAAATAAAACGTAAATCAACACTGCAAAGATATCCAATTTCTATAAACAAACGGATAGGTCGATAAACGCTTATAGATAAGTACATGCATATTCAAATTCTATGCATGTTTTCTCGTAATTAATATTTTGGGCGACCAATTTTTAGCTATTTTCAATCACTTGAATGGCAAAATCACTTTGGCAAAATGAAACGTAATATCATTATTGGGTATTATTTTCTTCTAATAACCCATATATATCTAGTAAAACAGCTCAATCAATATTAAATGAAAACATTAAATATAGCGGTATTAATTTGCTATGAATAAACTTTTGTTAAACATAATATAATTAATAAAAAAAATATAAAAACCAACAAACGATTTTGTAGTGGACAACGCTTTAGATAAAACAGTTTTGAATAACAGCCAAAACATAGTCTTGTTATCTATCTAAATTACCTATATCAAATAACTTTTTCTAAGATATAAAAACAATACAATTCTAATATCATTATTCCTAACGCGAGACATTGAAAGTTTATCCATCAATGCCATTGCCGAAATATCGAGAGGAAGCGAACCGCGCCAAACACAATTTTCCACACAACTCGTGCTTACCGGAAAGCGTGTCGCTTATTTCCCGCCATCCGGCGCCTCGACCAACCGAAATTTGGCGCCTAAACACCTCAAGCCAATAAAATGAATGGCCGCCATTTTCGACCAACCAGCGACGAGCCCGCGCTCTCGCCATCGCGTCGTTGTCATATCTCGAAAATTAGTACGCCAGTGCAGTGAACCCCGACGGTAAATTGATGATTTTCCGTGAAATAATAATACGAAAGTAAAGGGTAAGTTGTTTGATATTATTATTTTCATAGACTAACAAAAAATCTACCCATTTTTGACAATTTTCACGACCTTACACGACTCATTACAATTTTATTTCGCGTTTATTACCCGTAACTGAGGGATTAATTACAAAAACGTTTCATTTCAAATTAACACAAAACTAACATCGCGTTGCCTAAATTTGTAATAAATATAATGTTTTATTATACATTCACTGTCAAGTTTGCCAAAATAATCCTTCGTACAAAATATTCTAGTTACTTTTGTCAAGCAAAATGGCGGCGATGTTGTGTGCTATTAATATATTCTCTGTCTCATTCACACAATTTAGCCATACGCTAGAGTAAAAGAGACGGATATGTTTCTGATAAGAAGTTTTGAGTATGCTGCACACGTAACTAGACACGTCTTCGTTCTTCGTAAACAAGTCCGATCGCGGTGTTGCCATGTGCATTATTTTATAACTCCCACATTGTTTGGACTTAAGTAAAGTATAATTATTTAAACTTAACATTTTATTATTAACTAATTTTAAATCCATTTAATTGTAAAATTATTTAAGTCATAACTTTCAACTTAATCATACTTTTAATTAAAGTATAATTAACTTAAATATTTTAATTATATTACGTATATACATATATTTTTTTTTAAATGTCAATATTGAATTAAACGTATCTCGTACGAAACATTAATATATTGCCGTGTGTTAAAATCCTATTCAAATCTGTTTTAACCAGTCTTATGTAAAATAGTTACTCCGGTAGATTTAATCCGTATTGTAATATGTCCTAACTATATAGTTAACAATTTTATGTATAACAATTTTACCTTTCCAACAACAAAATACTTTTTATGTTATGTAGAATAAAAAAGAATGATTATCATAATTTCTTCTGCGTGTAAATAAAAGCAATAAGATATAAACATTTTATATTTATTTGTTTATAATTTTTGTAGCAATATTTTTTTATAAAATAATATTTAGAAAATATTTTATTATTTTAGATATTGTATAAAAAAACTTAAACACTACATTTTTAAATATCCCTAATACCGTGGCAAAAAAATGTAGAAAAAAATCATGTCTAAAATTACTAAGTATTTGTTCGTGTTCCATCTTTGTGATGTGATTAGCTAGCTACCTATTTATAGCCTCGACTAATGACTAATTTAAGTGACTGCATATCTAACAATGCAATTAAAACTTCATTGTATGGTAACATTAAATCACGCTACTGGAAATATTGTCACGATATCATTTTAAATTAAATAATATTGTCACGCAAAACTAATGATACTAAGAAAATATAATCTTTTTAATAGTTATGTACAAAGTGAATGCTTACTTATTCAAATCGATTAATTATTAATAATTATTATACTTGATTATAGCGTTGAATTCATAAAAAACAAACTACCAAAGTTTATTTAAAAAATAAGATATAGATTACTTTGTTTTAATTAAGCCCTTTTAGCGATAATCGATCAAGAATAAAAGGAGAGCATAAAGGCCCGTAGAGGACGCTGCTCGGCAAGTAGGAGTAGGAAGGTAGCGCCACACCGTGTCGAGTGGTGGAACTAACGGGGTATTGCGGCGTCGCTCCGACCGAGGGCCGAAGCCCGAAGCGATCAAGCGACCCGCTCTCGGCTCACGCGCACCGCGGCCCGCGATCCGCGACTCGATTATTCACTTCAGTCGTCATTCGTACTCGCTTCGTGAGGACGTGTTACGTCACACGCGTGCGTCGTCGCGTCATATACGACTTGTTTACATTCACACTCGCTAAACTAACCACAATTAGTATTCTTATTGGTGCGTGATGAACCAAACACTGATACGTGTTACGAATCTACCGTTTTGTATCGCGCAAAAGAACTGAATATTGACCTTGTTTGTGATAGGTGAAAAGGCGGTCGCGGATGCTATCAGGGAAGTGCGTTCGCGCCGTGCTCGACCGTGTTGGACTATTGCATTGAAGATGTCTGCGTTGAGTGTGAGGGCACCCGGCCTGCAAGCCACCGTGCTGGACACGAGGTCGTTGAGAGTGCGCGGGGTGACCACACTCGACGGCGTGAGGAGGAACTTGTTCGGGTGTACAGACAGAGAGGAGAACAGACGATTCGCAGAAAGAGAATTGGCTCGGCAGCTGGAGATAGACAGCCAGAAATGGGGATTCGACTTCGCTAACGAAAAGCCCTTGCCGGGTGCACAGAGGTTCGCATGGCAACTGGTGCCCGCGTCCGCTGTCCCTGCCGCACTCAGAAGGTCGCCGATCACCATAACCACTCCCAAACCGAGCACAGGTTGCGCACAAGAAGCGAAGGTATCGAGTCCAGAGAGCAACAAGACGCAGAAAAGAATAACAGGTTAGTGTTTTTACTTTTTTACAATCATAATGTTAGCGCGTACTACGCATTACGGAGTTTCGATTGAATGAAATCGAATGAATAGCAATCGGTCTACCATAGATTATAAATAGGCTAATTACCAATGTAAACATTACGTTATCTGTGCAGTCAAACCAATTTTGCGCGGGAGAGATAACCAAAAACAAAATGTAGTAGATAGTACGACTTCATTATGAGAGTTTTACGTAAACATTAAAAGAAATTTGTTTGCTTGATAACCATTACAATGTAACGATTAGTGTGATTCACACATATAAATTTAATTTTCCGCCAAATAAAAATCACGAGCATGCAATTTCATTAAATCTCAATATTTATTATACATTCTCTTACGAATTTAAAATGTGTGAATTAGTGGTTTATTAAAAAAATGTCTTATTATTACAACTAAAAATGTCGTATAACAGGCAAGTAAGTACATATTTTTGTATATAATTTTCTTACTTATGTGTTGAAAATCACAATACTTAAGATCACCCAATGATTCTCTTCTGACTCTTCGGAAGTCGTATACAAGTCGTAAAATCATTTTCTAAAATGTCGTATTTTAATCGATTCTTATATGTATATGATAAACACTCTATTTCTTATAAGATATTATTTTAATTATTTTATAGTTATTACTAACAAATTGTGCGGTCAGATTAAATATAACACAACGTACAAAAATATTAAAAGTTAATCGTTATCGGAAACAAATTATCCAGACAATGAAAAGATTGTATTACTTTAAGTAAACTTTGTGTATTCAATGTCATCCATCTCTGTGGACATCCATATATATGGATGTCCACTAGTATTCGACTGGTTGTAGTGCAATTTCTAGAGAAAGCAAACAATTACTTTTGAATGTGTATTTGCAATGGAATTGATAAATAATGAGCGATAGTGATACACATATGTACATACTCTTCTAAGTACCTATTAAAATCAGATATCATTATTAGTTCTGACTGAATTGCAGGATTATTAATGTTAATTAACCAATTGTAATTTTACAATGTTGATGGATATGAAAGCGGCAATCCATTGCATAACAGATTGAAAAAGATTGAAGTAAATTAAAAAAGAGCCTGTACAGCCAAGAACTCATACATTTTATTCTTCAAAAGTATCCGAATTTTAATTTATGTGTAGTTGTATAACTATTAGGTACTCAAAACTAGGTCTCAGGGGAACCCATCGGTATTCAATTTAAGGATACACTCCTACTCTGGAAGTATTAATTTTAGTACTAAATGTCATTTCTACTACAATTACTTTGAAAAAGGTATAAACATTTTAATGCCGTGAAGTAAGACAACTTCATATAGAACTAAATGTCTGTAGGTATTTATTTTGCCTAGACGTACTGGCGTCTAGTTGTATAATAAATCGTGACTCGTGACTCCATACAAATGTTATACCGCGAACGCTGAGTACGTATATTTTCACATACTCGCCTTGACATAGAACGTAATTGTTTCAGTTTCCTTCCTCAAACGCGTAAATAAACAGTCAATGTTTGCAATAACTTACATTGACTTTACTAAGAACTTCTATTAATGTTTACGTCAGTCTGTCATCAACCTATCGACGATTCTTGCAACAAAAAAAATATTCCATCAAATTGAATGAATACATTATGAAAAGCTTTTAAACACCTGTTTCTCTTTATCATTTATTTTGATTTTGAAACACTTCATTCATTTGAAGTGCCATTGATAGTTTTGTCTACGATTCATACAAATATCAGCAATGATTCCAATTAGTACTTCAGATTTGTTTCTTATCTAAAGCCGATGTTCTTCGTAGGAAAGTGTAGTGTTTCATATATCAGGTAACAAGTCATAAATATCGCCACCTCTGTCCTCATATACCTATAACGTGTCATATTACATCATTAACTGTTATGTAAGTGATAAGAACGCGTTCAAGTCGCCCGAGACGTGTGCCAAATTAAAATAAAATTTATTAATAATTAATTTGCATTGTAATTTTATACAAACATTTTTTGTCTTATTCTTTACAATTCGCGATGCCACCCCTTCCGTACACGCCTGTAATTTCCTACTTAGTGGCCGACGTGCTAATATTTTTTGTCCATAAGGTGTCAAAAACTTCATAAGGGTCTAAAGGAAGTTCCCATTAAATGATTTGGCGGTGTGTGATTAAAAATTAAGATGTAATACGTCTTTTCTTAGTCAATTTTAAACACAAAGGGTTTTGAAAAAGGTATGTTTAGGCGCTTATTAAATTGTTTTTGCGTTTTACAACGGTGTTATGCAAGAAAATAGGTGTCGTTGTATTGTCGTCCTACCAATGTACGTTAAGCGAAGTGACCTAGATACACATTGTTTGTTTTGACACATTGCTCTACGCGAGAGCTACACCGATGTGCTGACTGGCCTCCCACACTTGTCCCATTTTAGATTGCACATGTGTGGTTAATGTCGTAAAACGTTTGATAATAATAAAATACTATGTAAACAACCGCGTAGTAATGTGATAAGATAGTAACATATTAGTATTTAAAACATGAACATAACGACAGTCTTTTAACTATTTATTTACGCTAACGCGGTGATACAAACGTTAATAGGAATAAAAATGATGCGTTAAGGTAATCAAAAATAAGTAGTAGTATTAAATAACTTTAAAATTATTTCAGATATAAATACAAATACCTACTGATTATTTCATTAGCGTAAGCCATAGTATCGCGCGTCCTTGTCGCACCCACACCACCGCACGTGACATTAGCGCTGCGCAGGCGCACGAGCGTCGGCTGCTCCCGCGCTTGAGCAAAATGGCGTCGCTCTAACATTTAGCAGAGCGTATTTCTTTTCATGCGTTGTTGTTGATAACTAATTGGTGCTTATTTTAATAGGTATATTGTATTAATAAAGCAGGTTGTATCGAACATTTTAATTTTTAAGTGTAATCGTATTTGTAACAGCTAATAAATGTCATGTCATTGTGTAATCAATGCAAATTGAATATCCGAAAAGGTTATTGTGTAAATCCGAAATTTATTTAATAAAAACACTTTTTGTAGCATTTTTTGTACCAATAAAGTAACAATTGAATACGTACACACACTTTATTTTTATTCATAATTTATTTACACAGTTGATATTCGATTCGTTCAAATTCGATAAAACGATACCATAACGTTTATTCATTATTTCCTCTTACTATCAACTTTGTAGTATTTAGCGTCATTTACGCATGTTGTGCTATATTTCGACTAAAAATAAGTCCAACGAACTTGTTTTATTTCATCGTATTGTAAATCTAATTTGCCTAAATAACTTAACGGTCAAACATGGTATACCAGTGATTAAATATAAATATAGTATTAATACCTATCTGTCTTATTTCATGCGTGAAATCAGCCCCATATAAAATGATAGACGAATATTTTCAATAACGTGTAACAATATTTCAACTGAAATATATTCTTGTTAAAACAAACATAACTCTAATAACGCTTTCTACACTCATAGCCCCACACCAGGATTTCCTCCTGTGTCGCGGTTGCCATGAAAACACAAAGACGAATACACAAACACCCAGACCTGGAACAGGAATATAAATTTATCATTCACATGTCCATTTGACCGGGGATCGAAGCTGAATCCACTGCGTATCAAATATACAATATAGGAGAATTTTAAAATAAATAACGGAGCTTAGCCGCCGTCAATCTTAGTTTTAAATTCGTCGGTTAATATTGTACTCGTAGTCGAACTCTTCACAAGTAGGTTCTCTAACAGACAGCTGGCATAAATATTAAAATCATAGCCCACTATTTACTGCAGATGTAAATTCTAAGCGTCTCTAAGAGTTCTTCAAACACTTGAGGGTCACGGCATTGTCTGAAACTGACCATGCGTACGGACGGAGTAGGGGGTCTAAGAAACAACCGGGTCACCCAATTTCTTACGTCCCTCCGGGTTCGATTCCGGCCGTAATTACACCTTTCCAGTGTCGTTGAACTCTAATGTTTGCGCTCTTATAAAATATAAGTGGACTTGACGGCAGGGTGCCTAGTTGAAGGTTTGGGATAGAATTAGAAATAGTTACAATAGAATTAGACCCGGTCAAGTTACATTGCGTTTCCGTTGAAATTATTATCTGAATGGAGATTTAGAAATTTAATACATCTGAATGTGCACTGTATAAATTGTTCCGATTTGAGTTGCAATGGTCATTTAGAAATCGCGCCGGAAGTTCGTTACCGTAAATCAGTTGAAAGTTGAAAGTTATATTACTTGAAACAGCTTGCAATATCTTTTATTAGTGAAAGTATAATGCAGCCAAGCAACTAATAAGTATAGATAAATCAACATTATGAACAGATATAAAAGTTATAAATTAACGAGCTCTTTTGAATTTGAATTGAATGAATAAAATGCGTTATATTTACAAATATCGTAATTATCTTTCTATAATATAAACTAGATATCTAAAAACTTGTTTAACTGAATATTTAGTCCAAAAATAAATTAAAATTTGAAGTCATCAAATATATAAGGCGAAATTTCCTATTACGCTTTGTACATTCCTAACCCGAAAATGACAATGGCACAATCCCCAATAAACTTTATTAGTGTACACTCGCCTCGTAACTTATTACCCCGTGATTCATTGTACAGTAACGCGTGCGCACCCTTTGTTACTCACCCTCGCGGACACTGACTTCAACGGTCATATTGATTTTTTAACTGTCACTCTCCCCACACGCTCGTAGTATCCGAGTTCTACCCATATTTTACTCAGTATTATTATTACGATGTTCATGTTAACCTAACCGTTAACAAAACGTTGTACTTATTTGTAGGTAATCTTATGTTTAAGAATAATGTTTTATTAACTTTTTTCTTATGAATTTATATTCTTCTATCCCCCTTATTATAGATCATGACAAATATTGAGTATTGTATAATAATGCTAAATAATGTTGTATAGTTTAAAAAGAAACTGAGTAGACAACCAAAAGTTAAAAAAATGTATAAGATCTCAAAATAAGAAATAAGGAGTAATAAATCACACAGACGTGTAACCTACCCAATTAAACTAAATTGCTTCACAAACACAAATATCGCATCACACATCCGCGCTTAAATTGCGAAACGAAAATTAAAAAAAAGCTGTCATCACACGTGTTCGATTTCCAAAATTGAAATTCAGCCAGATAGGGGAACGGTAACGGTTTTACCGCATCTGCTCTACCCCCGCATGCGGTGCAATATTAATAGCACCCTCTACGAATGACCGGGGGTACCATCATCTGTTACAATGCGGATCGGGTTTTGGACGGGATAGCACGCAATTTTTTTTTTATAATTTCGAATTTTAACTTTTAATTTAAAAAAAAACTTTTTATTTATAAAAAAAATGGATGTACTTATAACCTGCTTTATTACGGTATAAAGCAGATTATACATGTCCACTCTTTACCATGCTAAGCAATACTTTTCTTCACTTCATCCATTGTAGAGTAAAAAGGAGTGCTTGATGCCTCCTCTAATTGTAAGGACCGACTCGTATCCTATCTATTAGCTCTAACGTCTATCAGTGCATTATTTACTACTCTATGCTGTATATAAAAAGAAAGATATTCACTTTGGGAAGGACATTGCCGTAAGCTAACTAACTACTAATCGTAACTTGGTCATCAGCAAGTATAGCCAAGCACAAGGCTTGGCTGTACCTACTTGCTGATGACCAATAGAAGACTAAAAAGTCTATTTACTGCTCATCCTTTACGGTGAGTTACTTAATGCCTTCGACATTTATACTACATGATAATAAAAGGAATGATATATTTTAGACCGACATCTCACAATTAATCATATCCTATCACATAGCGTCACCGTCGTACTTACAAAAATTGTAAAAATTGATTTATCTACTTCATCAATAAAAATGCTCTCGTCTGCAATTTCCATTAGTTTTTGTTATACGATAGGTCACGAACGCTCAACTTCGACTAGCGAGTTTTTGCCTTTTTGGGTACCAAAAATAAACATTGATTTATAATTATGTGCATTTTGCGAACCGGTTTGTGCACGGGCCATCAATATGATTAGCAGTCATCATGTTATAGTGGTTCGTTTATTATCGTGCAGTAAAAAAATGCTATATAAGTCCAAACAATATTTGTTATCTAAATTGCATTGACAAGTAATTAAAATGTCCACTGTCATTAGGTATCCAGTTTCAAAAAAGTTTTAATCGTTCATAAAATCATTTTAGTGCAAACTAAATCCTGTCAGCAGTTCTGCATAATGAAAATCAAAAGAACATGTAGTTCAAACAGTTAAAAAATAACTTCGGTGCAGTGGCGAAGCGTGGATTTATTTCGCCCGAGGCGGAAGTTGAGCTTGCCACTGACTCATTTAGGAATTTTAGTCGGCGAAAAAAATAAGATCGCCAAGCCGCTATATTCTGCCGTCCCCTTAATGTGCAGCCCGGGATTGCAACTCGAGGCTTTTAAAAAAAGCAGGTATATATTACGAAAGAACGAAATTTTGCCGCCCCTCTAAAATGTACCGCCCGCGGGGCGCGGCGCCCCCTTTGTCCCCCCCACGCTTCGTCAATTCTTCAGTGTACATATGAAAACAGCGATAGACATCAGACATCTCAATATCATTTGTATATACGTACCATTGTCTTCATTGTATCCTCTTCCCAAGGTTGTCTGGGAGCGATAAGGACCTTGTTCTGTATTAATCATTGGTGATGATGCAATTTGTTCCGATTTAGAATCGTTTATAACATAGCACTAGTGTGTTGCAAGCCATCCGCTAAGTTAAGGATAAATCTAATATCCATGTGCTTATTTTCATCATATGTTATAAAAATTACACCAAACTTATCAAAAATATCGACACTGACAGTAAGGTTGGTGGTAAAATTCAAGACTGACGAGAAACAGTCACCATTGCCTATGAATATTTGCACCATCAGTTAAGTCAGCTACCTCGCCAGCTTTAAAGAGCTCTCTTTGCATCTTTCTGTAATCCCGTGTCACAGCGCTCCGGAAATACCTCCGGAAAGCTGATCGCAATAAAGCTAATTCATTTGATTGGACACATTTTTATACTTTGACGCATGTGACGAGGTAGGTACTTGAAAAAGATTTGCTGTTACTGATAGAAACATATAAAACTGATAGAAACGTATACGTGGCTTTATGGAACTTAATTAACAAGTAAAGTATTTTTTTTTTCAAACTTATTGCGACCGAGACTGCATCAAGTACAAACACTTGCTTCACCTTACACAAGCCATTACAGTGTAAAACCAATATTTACTTGAATGTCCAGTACCCATTAGGCTCGTAATTACGCGTGCAAGCGACAGGTAGTCCAGCTAATGCAGAAATGTAATTGTAGGCCGACATTTCTCACGAGGCACCTCACGTGTGAACCTACCCTAAGGAAGGTAGATATGGTTCAGTGCGCCCAACGAACTCTAACGAACAGGATAAAAAATGAGCTTTCACAGGCTTTTGCTTGTAAGCAAAAACGAATATCATACCTCCGGATGAGTGATTGTGTGATTGAACGCATTTATTGACAAGTATCTGTCAATGACGCAAGTTTTCCTCGTACGAATAACATAAAGAACATCTTATATATAGAGACAATTTCAGTAAATTCAAATGTTGTTTTAATCTTAAAAGCGTATATATTATACAGTTTTTCAGAAATTTAGGGGTACAATTGGTCTTTAAGTGTACTTTGTATTTTCAAAGTGGCATCTATGGGCTTATCTTGAAAGCTAGTGGACTTGTAAATAGGAATTTCACTAAACGTCAAAAGACATTATAAATCGTTTACCTTACATTATTTTCACACCAAAACTATCTCGCTCGTGTTAAATTCTAAATTCGGTCGTTAACATTTACCACAAAACAGTGCATTTACTGTTATCTATTATTGTTCTGCGTCGAAACACGTAACAGATGTCCATTTATCTAACGGATTCAGTAATTGGACACGAGATAGTACGAGTCAAATTTAACTTGAGATGAGCGTGCGTGGATAAACGCACTTTCTAATTCACATACCTCTAGGGTTGCCAATATATAGTATTGTACTATATTTCGGGTCTGCGTACTATATTCTATTGCAAAAATCTAACAAATAAATTCATCAGTTCCAAATGTAAATTTTACGAACGCCTTTTAACATTAATTTTGAAAAAAACATGTCACTTCAACAAATATAAGAAGTACCTACCTACAAATTTATTAAAATAATATTTTTTTTTCTCTATGTTATGTATATGTTTTATATGTGTACTATATTTCTATAGCTTATTTTGAAAAATATTTTTTTTCGTTGACAAAATGTTGGTAACCCTACGTACCTCCGACGCATACATAGCGTTCATGCAATGAAAGTGGCGAGGAAAATGTGCAGAATGATGCACATATGCAATATCTTTTTGGCTTTTTGATTGCTGTACATACAATAAGACTTAAGCAAAAACAGAGTTCATTGGTTTAATTCGTCATTTATATGTTCAGGAAAAACTCATCATTGTCAATGACTTACAGGTTGTACTGAAGGTTGATTTGATCAGTAAAAAATAATTATCTAAAATTGCAGTAAAATGCAAATTTTATTCAAAAGCAAAAAGTACAATTGAAATAATTAGACGCGGAAAGGAAACAATGAAATTGAAACGTTTACGTTTACAGTCTGCAATAAAACCAAAGGTAATTAATATGATTGAAAATTGCACGGCCGCGAGATGTTATCACGATCAAAATTCCATGAAATTATCTTGACCCCTACTTTAAATCGGTTGCACCTCAATAATTGTTGCTTACGAAACAGTTCCACCCTCCAAGACTTGTAATTATGGCGTCGGTGCCATAAAAACAGCTGATAAGGTAACGTCTGTTACGGACAGTGAGTCCTTGGTTTTTCTATGGGAAAGCTCGGTCCCACGGAGCGTAAAATCTGAGATTCATTCCTGTTTGGAAGCCCAGTGAAAGTTCGACTTTTGCTTTCAACGGAAACATTGCAAGTAAAGCTCTCGGGGATAACTTTCGATACTTGGCTCGACAAAAAGCTCGTCTATACATTGTAGAGCCCGATATAAGTATACTTAATAATACACGGTACCGAATGTAGATAGGTTTAAAATTACCTTTACCCCGAAAGAACTCTAAATCCTTTTATATGAAAGGTATCTGATACTTTCCCAGAAGGAAACATATGAAAACAACTGTTTCATAACAAATGTTACAAAAACAACCGTTATGCCAATGTTCCAAAACATAGTCTAATTAAACAAAACGGTATTGGGGTTTCCGAATCAATTTGTCGTTTATCCCGTTCCCATGACGGTTGGTTTATTCAAACATTTAGTGATATCTATAATTTTTCAATAATAAGCCAAATAGATAGGTTTCGGGGTAGATAATTGATGATATCAGCACTCTATCACCCTTGTTAAGCGTTTTCCCATGAATGGTCAGCACACGTGTATGGGATCGGTCTACTGTTTCGGTTCATAGAGTTTACCGGTCTTGTTAATTATATTCGTTAATTGGAAGCTCATACTGTTAGGCAATCGATATGGGAAATGCACATATTCCGTTCGCTTATAATTAACAAGTAACGGACATTAAGCTAAGCAAGTTAGAACGATTAAATATAATGATATGAGATGAGGATCTCCACGATTATATTTTATTGAGACTATTTTGTCATATTCTTCGTTCAGACAGACAGACTTCGTAGACTGCTGACTTTCACGTGCTGCAGTGTTCTGTTTGACAAATTTGGCAGGAGACACAATTTTCCAAGGATCTTTTGAATTTGAAAGTCGTCCTATGCCGCCGCGTGGCGTCGCCGCATGCCGTAAGATCTACGGGCCTCGAGGAACCCCTCTTTACTCGTGCAATACCCTCAGTGGATACACTGTCCACCGGTGTTTTTGGCTACCGTTTGGTGGCTGTGCATATTTGCGTCTTCAGACGTTACTGCAGACTTAGGCCCCTGGTTGTCGGGGGATACCAGTTCCTCGAGCTCACAAGGAAGCGGGTTTCTGACGGTCGCATCTATCGCCAACCTCAAGTAAGATTAATCTAGTCTGGGGTTGATTACCGCCGTTCGTGGGCGACACTGACCATGAACCATCAGATGCATGCTTATTGACAACTTATATAAAAAAGTTACCATGAGACTCAAACAAAATCTAAAATTATCTTAACACGACATTGCTTCAACGATTCTATGAGTTGCTCAGCATAATATAATAATACCACCCGCTACAACCCTCCGATTCTGTCAGTTAACTCCCGTGTCCGT
The DNA here is from genome assembly GCA_018249875.1 of Cecropterus toxeus. Lineage (NCBI taxonomy): Eukaryota > Metazoa > Arthropoda > Insecta > Lepidoptera > Hesperiidae > Cecropterus > Cecropterus toxeus. Next base: position 8,004 of record DWNE01001322.1, on the reverse strand, counting down.
GAAACAAAACGAGGGGGATTTTTTCTCGCACCAACCACTTCCCATTTTGCACCGGATCCATAAATATTTACAAGCCGTGTGAATTTGACCTATCTGAACTAGTTATCAAAGCCTTTACAATGCCGCGTGTTAGGCTCCAATCGAAAGTGAATTCTTTTATAGTTATGCTAAGAGACAAGAGTTATACTAATTAAAAATTACATGATTTCACATATTATTATATTATAATCTTAGGCTTAGCTTGTTTTATGTCCTGTATTTATTGTTTTAACATATTTATTATACTAAAATACAATTTAAGTATTTCGTATGTTATTTATAGCTTCCTAAACATGATCTTAGGAAGCTATAAAAGCAGATAAAAGGCTATTAGAAAAAAATCGTTATTATTTAATATGTATGAGATTATCCTAATCATGTCTAAATTCATTATGACGAGTCTTCCAAGGGAAGCTAGGTGTTATATACAATTTAAATAGCAAATTTACATGGCAAACCATTTATATTATATCACTAACATAAAAGGTGTAATATTTAATTTCTATATTGATTGATTGAAAACTTTGATCACATATAAATAAACAAAACGAAGTAAACCTATTGTAAAATTATTTACTCGAATTTCACACCAACTGTATTTTCGACAAACACATCAATCAAATTCCATTATTTTCAATTTACAACGCGCTTCGTTATTGTTTTAAATGGAACGCGTCAATTTCAATTTAGGAGCAGGACGGATTTTTTTCTGACAGCTGTCCGAGAATAAATGCATCGCTGTGAAAAAACCATTGTCCGTATAACATACACACATGCGAGTCCAATAAATATCGAAGGTTGTATTACGTTTCCGATTGCTTGAATAAAAACCGTAATGTCCCATGTAGTGCACAGGATGAAGATAACGCGAGGCAGTTAAGTTTTTAGTGTAAATTAACGGTTATCCGACGAACCGACGTGGCCTCTCTCTACCCGTTAAATCGCGAACCGAAAAACACAATTGGCATGACGATGCAAACTTTCTAAAATTCGTAACGGATTAAATCTCGTGGTGCGGTTTGGTTACAAAACTGAACGTCAACTATTTACTTTCGTTGACAAATATGCACCCACGTGTCGGCTCTGGTCAGCGCGACAAGTCGGAAGTCGCAACGACTTATCGTGGGAAAGGCAACATAATTACATGTCGCAAGGACTCCTAAGTGCCTCCGAATGTGTGATAATGGTTAGTAAACTTTACTTTTTAGGCGTCTAATGACAGATCCAGCGCATTCCCATGACTGGTATTATTTGTCCTTATTATTTACCGACATATTATTTACTGAGGCCGACCGCTACTAGATGTAATTTCATCGTATACGTAAATGAAACAAGCGGATTGCAGCTCAGCCGCAAATCTAGGTCTACGCAAATAGTTGCTCGGAATTGATACTTAACGCGCGTGGGATACAATTCAGCACTAGTTATAGTACTTTTCAATTCCTGCATAAAATCTATATTTAATATACCAACATTCCTTAAAACTTTGAGTAAGTATGTTTTGTTTTAATTTCTCGTATGTTGTCATACCACTGTATAATTTAACTGTAAAAGTCCCTAACATTTTTTTGTAATATGCTAAGGTAAAGTGCACAGAATCGTAACATTAATGTCAATTTTCAACCTAGTCTAATGGCCTACCGAAAGATTATTACAGATAAGATTGCATCAAATAAAATAGACGTTGCATTGGTGTCGCCGCAGTAGACCCACAAAGAACCTTGCTATATATTTCAGTGCCCCAGTATCTTGTCAAACTTAAGGAATAACAGAGACCGGCTATGTTTTTAGACAAGATATTCACGAAAACTTAATTTAAATGAAATTTATTTCAAATAAGAGTTCTAAGATTTCATTACATTAGCATTCGAGTCATCAAGTTTTTTATTTTTATTGTAAGAATGCGCTCTTATGACACGCAGACGTTGTACACATATAATTAATCTCAACTCATTAATAAAACATGTATCTTTGGGACATCTCGTATTTCCATCATTATGTAAATCAAGTCTTTCAAATGTTGTCACTCGAAAGAAGGGCGTGAAAATACTTGATGTATTGCTTCATTCTTCGGTCAATACGAATGTCCAGGGTGTATTTATAAATCAAACGACACCAACACATTAGTTATTCTGATATCCACTTCAATTGAAATGAGGACAACGGCCACTCAAGACGCGGTTGGATTAGCCTCTCGATTCGTACATTTTAATGCATTTCTTTATTCAATTTAATGTATTTTATCATTGTTATTTCAATTCAATATACCCTCACTGTTAAAGGTGTCGGGGTCTTTGTACTCTTTCAACTAGACATGTGTGGGTAATGTCATAAATACATGACGCGTAATGTTACCCGATCATGCAACATGGCATCACACATGACTAGACTAGAATAAGCATTACTCTTGACAGTAAAACATTACAACAGACACACGTCACATAAAGTATAAGGGAAATCAACTTTATGAGCGAACGCTGCATTGCCGCATCGTTATATTAGTATCTCTTTAATGATAATATGTATCCATTGCTATTGTACCGAACATTACATTGAACGCGTGCACTGCAATTGAGTAGATGCGCGCGCGTACTCTATAATATCATGTCTCATATTTGGTATTGAGTAATAACTGAATACCAAATGCCATGCTATATAACATTACTATGAAAAGTACTGTTTTGCGCACGTCTACTTTCAACCCACTTAACATCAGGCTCCAAGGTTGTTTGCAACTTGATGGATAATCCTTTTTGACCTAAACAAATGTTAAACTGTGAGTTCTAAACTAGTAAAACTAATTCCAAACGAAATGTGCAAACAGATGCTCAATTTATCGACAGGCCCTTCAAACTAAAGTGTTTGTACAAGTATATTTGTAGAACCTAGCAAGCAGTACGTGATATGAATAAGCATGGGCTTAATGTGTAGGTTGAGAATACGGCATAAAGTACGACGCTCCTCAAGGCTGCTTTCCAATTGACATTTAAACAGGTAAAGAAAGGAAAGAAGTTTGAAATCGTTACGAAACCACATTTCGGTACCAGATATAAATAATACCAGTAACCTTAGTACGAGTTTTCTTAAAACTAATAATATTGTTAAAAAAACATTAAAACAAAAAAGACCCGAATGTTTTAAATTTTCTTTTTATTTAATACTGACATATTTAATTTAACGCCCGTAAATTTTTGTGAAGTTAGTTAAGAAAAAGTATTATAGTATTATATATAAATTTTCAGAATGGGCTATTAAAAAAGTGGTCCCTTCTCCCCCCTTAACTCCTATATGCGCTATTTTTAAAATCTAATAGCCTATGTTACTCTGCAAACTGAGACGATTGTAATGCTATGTCACACGATCCGTCAAGCTGTTTGGGCTGTAGTGCGTGGCAAAGAAATAGATAAACAAACAAATATACATACATACATTCGCTTGAAAAACATTACCTCCCTTCTGATGCAGTCAGATAACAATCATTGTTAATGTTTTTGTTCATACATTCCAATGTACACTTTACGTTTTGTTTTCATTAACAGCCATACCTTGCAATGTACTTGGAATTGATGGGAGAAAACATAAACTGTGATTGTTTTAAGGGAACATAATTAACTGACTGCATTCCTGAACGAAAAAAGCTTTATTTTAAAAGCATTGTCTACTCAGCGATGGTCACTTCGATTACTATTTTGACCCTCTATTGTCGACACCGCGAGCAAAGAACACGTGTGAACTTTAACTCAAGATCTCCGCTGTCCACTATCAATCTAACACTTCATTCTTCGCGACAATTCAACTGTCACAAATGTCCTACCCCTCCAAAGTGATGGATAGATGCAAATGAATAGTTATGGTAATACCAAATTGATATGTTAATGTGTAATCATTATTGAGTCGAGTACAACTGAATAAATAGTAATGATCTAAGTTTCACACATTCGTATGTGTTAATAATGCCTTGGTCTTGTTGTTTTTCGTTTTCTTTTGTTACATTTATGTTATTTGCTTCGTTGATTTTTACTGTATACTTTGGCGTCTTAATAAAATTCAAATATCTTTTTAAATAATATCTTAATTTGAGATGAAAGCACAATGAATACACTAACTATTATTTTTTGTGATATTATTCCTTCTACCAAGTTTAAGAAAGGATCATTATTTACTTTATTTAAAAAGAGTTCTTAATATATGTTCTGTTGTGTTTAAAGAATTATTAATATAATAATAAGTATAATTCCAGTTCTATCTTACAAATTTCAAAATTGTGAGGATGGATGAATTTTACGAATGTTATCTACTTTTTCACGCAGACGACTCGTAGGATTTGGATGAAATTTAGCACAGAGAAGGCTTATAACTTTGAATTGGTACTATTTTCTCTATTTTTGGCAAACGTACCCGAAGCGGGCGCAACCGCGAAAATTAGCTAGTTTAGTATTAGTTGAATGTATATGTTAGGGTGGACTACAATTTGCTACTTCTCACATAAAAAATACATTACCACGCAAATTCGTATAAAAACGTTCCCGCTATGTAATGAAGATGTTTTTCACATGGCTCTGTATAAACAACCCAGTTTCCAACATACGCAAATGTGTACACTAATTACGGTACTGAACAAATATTTTGTACCATATCACATCAGTAATACATCTGGTATAAGAAGTGGGATTTTTTGTACAAAACGTTCAATCTTCATGAAGATTTCTAAACTAACAAACCTTTTGACCCGTCCGTCCGTGTGACATAATTTTTTGATTGATAACGAATACCGTGCTTATTATTATGTGGGACGTGCCTTAAAATGCCTTTGGAAATTGAAATCTCTTTAGAAATCTGTAAGATAAAAAAGCAAAGAATAACGCCCCTTCACATTCAAACCGCTACAATAAAAATAAAGTATTGTCGAGAAAAATTAATATTTCATTCCAGTCCATACGACTATTCAGAGATTAGAGATATGGCGTTCGGATCTGAATTTTAGATCGCTTCTTGTATTTGAATGGGGTTGAATAATGGAGCTAATTGTGTGTGAACGAACGCTTATAAGCCGAGAAATATGAATATTGATTATGTTGATTAGTCGCATGGAATTGGAAACCAAATAAGGTCAAGTACGATGTGGATTCAGGGACGAGGTGCTTACGTACTGAATTGGTTATCTATGTTTATTTCGTTAATGTTTAGAAACAGTACAACTCTTTTCATTACATGTTAATGATTTTTGTAATAGATTTATGTACTGCCGATTTTCGTAAATCATTTTCATTGATTTCACATACATAAAACAATCTATGTATAATAGAGCAAATTTATTAAATTAAATTAATTTATTAAATTCAGGTAAACAATAAATTTCATTAGTATTTAAATTTATTTGAGCTACATTCAAGTTACTCTAATCCTACACGGTTTTTTAATTTATATATAAAAGCCTTTTTTACGTATATGTATAACATTATTCTATATATTATTTATTTTTAATATTAACTACACTGACAGACAAAATAATAAACAATAATATAATGATCTAGACTTCCACTAAGAAAGTCGTTTTAGATATTCTACTCCTAAGGTTTAACCCTTTTATTTTTTGTGATATTCAGTAGGTATTACAGTTTGTACGTACGAAGTCGCGGGGATAGCTTTACAACTAATTCACTTGTGTAGATTCGTAGACATCAATACACACGCTTTCTACACTCATAGCCCCACACTAGGATTTTCTCCTGTGTCGTGGGTGCAATGGACACACAAAGACGAATACACAAACACTCAGACTCAGAACAGAAGTCTAAATTCATCATTCATATTTCTGTCTGGCCAGGAATCGAACCCGGGACCCACTGCGCGTCAGACCGCTCGGCCACGCGGGTCGTAAAATCAATAATCGAGATATTTTCTTCTAAGTCATAATCTTCTCACAATCGTAACTCGTTTCGCCAGTCACAAAAAACGGACCAAGTCCCAAGTAGGAAACCAGAACATATACTCATAAACCATGGTGCCGTTAACTGAGGCCCTATAGGGTTACCTATCCTAACGGTAAGCGGGCATGTCGACAGCAGGATGTTATGTTAGTTCCAGGAAGTGATGTAAATACTTGGTTTGATGGTTATGAAAAATGCGTAAAGTACTACTGCGGAATGAACGTCAGTTGCAGCAGAGTTCGATTTGGCATTTTTTTTATAAGAATGAAGTAGCAAACGATCATGCAGTCCACCTGATGGTACTACCGCCCATGGACTTCTGTAGAATAGACATAGAACAGAGATTCTATTCTGAAGTCGATCACAGATGTGTTGCTACTCCCCAGGACTAAGGTGGTCGCCTCATGTATAAGCATTTGTCGATTTCAGGTAATGAAAGTTAAGATATACCTCCAAATCTATTTGGAGATGGTTGGAATGATCACTTTTCATCGTTTAAACTATAAAGGCTAAAAATAAGCCTTTTATCCACAAAAAAAACTTTATACATCATACTTTATACTCATTTTCTATACTACATTTAGAAAGTAAACGGCGTATAATGTTTAAATGTATGTGTACTTATTACAATTAAAGTTTAGTAGTTTAATTGCTCATAATAATTTAATTACATTTTAAACCTTATTCATGAAAAGGAGTTATTTTAAAGTAATTTAACTGAATGTTATGAATGAGAAAGAAAATTAATAATTAATGAACTAGTACTGAAAAAATATATCGTAATTTTAATGTAACACAATTTCATTGCACATTTGTCACTACATGTGTGACATGCATCAACTGACTGGCGCTTCGCCAAAATCCCAACCTTGACGATTTTCAACGTTCGACTGTAAAGCGTTATATTCTACATTCAATGGATAAAACAATAAAATAAATTAAAAACAAACAAACCAAAAAAAATCGCCCAATGTTAGATTCGCGAGTCACCGGCCTGTCTTCGCGGCGCCGGCGCATCGGGGTCGCCGAACCGACGCCACTCGTGTTATTGAACGTACAGTCAACATCGAAAGTGGAGGACCAACCACCAAACAAAGAAAAGATACATTTCCTTGCAAAATTGTTACAGCTTGAAATCCCGTCTTATCATTTATTCAGATGACATTATCAAAACCGATGTGTTTGGTAGAAATGGATTTGGTAAACATCGCAAACGTTGTCACCTATATATGTGTTTGTTTTGTAGGTGGCAGAAAGCGACATACATACGTTTCTACGTGTTCAGTATGTACTAACATTTTATATAAGTCCTCAGATTTTCTTAAGACGCTAATCCCTGCAATATCACTAGAAAGCACTGGTTTCAAAATAATAACTGTTCGTAAACTGCAAATAATAATTTATTGTTATTTATATTTTATAATACATTATATTATGAAAATTTCCTGTTAATTAATAATTTTCGTTTTGGGATACAATATTAGAACTGCACATAATTAACTTATTGTCCTACTAAGATTACAGGATGATGTCCCGAGTATTAAAATGGTTGTGGTTTGATTTATATGTACTAATATTGTGACTAATTTATACCCAGCAAAACATATCTCAAATTATACGGCTTATCTAAATTGATTTTTATTCTTAGAAATACCGCCAGACATAGACTTTGATGGATTTTCTTAGCCTGATGTACAGTAGCCCTAAAAGAGACCCAAACCTAAATTTCAATTAACATATAGGTTGCCACCCATCATGATTTTTCGACATTCTTCATCACACTTAAATAAAAAATCTTTGTCGTCCCACTGTGGGCCATGAATCTTCTGTCCTCATGAAAATATGTGTTTTTAGGGAAAAATCTGGTACGCATCGAAACTGAAAATCAACTGAGATTGTCCTGCAACAACACTTTAATATAATATATTATAATTTGCTACATAACAACGATTTGAAAGTGGTAGAACCAGTGTAGTTCGACATGGGAGGAACCACCGCCACACCTATTAGCGTGAAGCAGTTCTCGCGTTTCGTT
>DWNE01001321.1:0-22541 GCA_018249875.1 Cecropterus toxeus | reverse complement strand
AATGCACGTTGAATTAGGCCACGGATCCGTCACTTCTTGTTCCTAAGATTGTAAGTTATACAGCAAAATCTGACGACACACGTGAATGCTCTCAGAACTTTTTTGTAATTAACACGTTGTATACGAAATCCATGCCTAAGTCTACACAATTCCGTCTTTTACGTGCTTATGACATTAGCAACGCGCGTTGTGGCATTGCGCGGCGTGTCGTATATATGCACGGTCCACATCGGGTGTCGACACGACACATAGCGTCGCGTTTACCTAGTATTTTTCCACCTTAAGGTAGCGACGATTAATGAATGCATCGATAGCTACTCCTGTATCATTAAACAATGAACGATAATTATTGTATTTATCATAAAATGTCTTAATTTAGTGTTAATTAATGTTTCAAGAAACATTTAGTTGTTTAACTTTATGTGCTTTGTTTCGCTCTGTGGAAGGTTTAGTGTGTGCAAATCTTACACTCTTCCGTACATGCAGTGAGTTCATTGTCTGTTCAGTGGGTTCCGGGTTCGATCCCCGGCCAGACAGACATCAGAATGATGAATTTAGATTTCGTTTCTGCGTCTGGGTGTGTGTGTATTCATATTTGTTAGAGTGTAGAAAGCGTTATTATTAGTGTTCGCTAAAATTAACAAGTAACATTGTTAAAAATATATAATAATAAGCATATTTAATAAAACACTTTTTGTGAGTTTTCGTCAACTTCAGCCCCAGATCTAGGGAGGAGGGAAGGGGACAAGCCGGAGCCTACGCTCCGGGCGGCAAATTCAAACCTTGCAAAAAACGAATGCACGAGTCATAATTGATTTAACTTTGACCATTGGGACGCATAGTCAGTGGAAATCATGACACGTATACATTTTAATGACCCCCAATTATTGGACACTTAATGGCTGAAATTATAGTAAAAAGAAATTCAAATGGACAGCTTAAGCCTAAATATAATTGTAGGTCCGGGGCTGGTCAACATACATTATACGCTCGAAAAACATAACCTTCTTTCCGACGCAATCAAGTAAAATTATTGTAGTTATATATGTGATTGTTTTTAACTTTAAAGTAAGTATTGTTCAAGCGGGTTTTAGCCTTATGTTGCTTAGTAGGTACAGACTCATTTGCAAACAATGCATAAACGACATCCTGTTATTTCTCAATTTACTTTAAACACATTACGTATTTCAACAACACATGATTTAATCTATGGCCATTCTTACATTGTACAAAGAATCCACTTATTGCATGAAATGATGAACACAGTGCACTAGCGTGAATTGCTGAAAGGTTCTGCAGTACAAAACACAGCTCATACGGACCAAACTCTGTGGCGGCGCAAGACCTAAACTTAATGTGGGCAAGATACATTTTACAAGGACCTCTGACGGTGCCAAAACTTTTAAAGAATGAATTAATTAATTACTTCATCAAACTATGCATATCTAAATAAAACTTTGTGATAAAAAATGACTTTTTATACTATTTTAAATTTATGTTCGGTTTTGAGGCGCAAGGCTCCTTGCACCGCGAGGCCTTACGCCTCCACTCACTAAACTACCTTTTACATCGAAGTTAATACCGCTACTAGAACACTGTTCAAATACACACACACGCTTTCTACACTCATAGCCCCACAGCAAGATTTTCTCCTGTGTCGTGGGTGCCATGGACACATAAAGACGAATACACAAACACCCAGACCCAGAACAGAAATCTAAACTCATCATCAATCATTCAGATGCCTGTCTGGCCGGGGATTGAACCCGGGACCCACTGCACGTTAGATCAGTATGGTAACCGCTCGGCCACGCGGGTCGTCATACATTTTTATCATCATGAAAGCATAAAATCAGCTAGCAACACCCAGGACGTTAAGTCACTACCCAGTTACCTATAAGCACTTAATCGATCAGATGCTTACAACAGTTACAACTACTTAGTTTGACTATAGGAACTGGTAGCTACCAGAGCACAACGTAACGAAATGCCTCAAAATCCAGAAGAATCTTCCTTTGAGCGTTCAGAGGAGGTTTAAAAGGAAATGTAATGTAATACCTTATCCTTCAATCCAGAGCACACTACTTATACATTGCTATTTTAAGGCTATAGGTAGGTAAATATTTTATACTAATTGCTTTGTGTGCAGATCTCGTCGCATCCAGGGCTGATTTATAAATAAAATTAGTCATTGGAAGACAATGAGGGATCAAAATTTCAATTCTGTGGATTATTAGGTACACTAGATCGAGACACAAGACACAGAAATCCATTACCTATGTAAATGAGTAATGACAAAATTGTCTCAATACTTCTCCAACGGAACCAACCGGACGTCAGTCTTTTTTTGCATATACATGTATAAATACATACATAGATGTGAATATATTGTTATTGTATGTACCCACATAGATATTGGTAGTAAAGTAAATAACAAAATTTCAAGAAATGCATAATCAAAACAGGTGGTAGAACCAGAGTAGTTCGACCGGGAAAGTACCACCGCCACACCTATTTCTAGCGTGAATCATTTTTTTGGAATGGAAGGGTGTGGTTGCCGGTACACTTTTATATGACTGACCATCATAGTCCTCGGGAGTAGTAACGCATCTGTGATTGACTTCAGATAGAACCCATCTTCTATTTGAAGTTGCTTACAGGTGTCCATGGGCGGCAGTAACCACTTACCATCAGGTGGACTGCGTGCTCGTTTGTTATTTCAATCAGATAAAAAAAATAACACTGATTTAGCAAACGAACGTATAGTCCACGTGGAAGTCTGCCACCCATGGATATCTGTAACCATACTCCATTTAGAACAGGTGTTCCTTAAACTGATAGATGCGTTGCCACTCCTGAGGACTAAAATAGTTGCCTCAAACGTAAGCCAGCCGACATCAACTCCCTTCCACAAGAACGAGAGAACTTCTGCTGATTACGTTAAAAATAGATGTGAAGATGGTACTCAAGTCAAGCTAGATAAGTATATCTATGATGGAGATGAAGATGGTGGTAGAACCTACTGGTTCTACCACCATCTTCAAAATCTTTCAAACACCACCCCTTAGCATTGACTGAGACGCAAAAACGCACAACGCAGAATATAGAAAAAGTTACTTTTATTACCTATATCAACATTTAAAGTATAACGAATGTACTGAACTACGCTGATACACCCACTCTATTTGTTCCGTATTGGATATAAACAGAACTAGAAAGAGAAACAATACGTATAGATGCTCTCTCAAATCACTACGCCATGAAAATATTATTTTTGTCTCGAAGACAGCTATAACTGTTACCTTGGGATTCAATTTGCCATTGAACTGTTCAGGCAGTAGACGAATATACGACTGTGTTAAAGCGAAGACATGTTGTGTACAATAGTTCTGCTATGAAACCATAAAAAGAGAATGATGGCACAATTCCAAATTTCTGAATGTTTTCACGAATTGTTTGAATTGCGCCTGGTAGCTCTGACGGATTGACGCAACGCCGCCTCCGTTTGTACCGTACCTAGGTACTGCTTACGTTATACGTTGTCTATAAACACGTAAAGTATCTTTATTATTCTTTAATCTTTATATCTGCATGCATACTAAATAAATAGTTTCGTTCAATTCCATTTATTTATTATTGTCGTGATTCGCGCGGCCCCGTCCGCTTTCTTCGTAGATAAAGGTATCTTTTTCAGTTTTTAAGACGAAATATTTAACATTTGATTTGATGTAATAACCAATGTTATCTTTTCGCTCCTAATATAAACTTCTATTTTTATCTTAACCTACACTAATTACACAACTAATGTATTGAAGCTTATGATCATAATTTCCGTCATAACTAGTAGATATAAAGGTACCTACAGCTAATGCCAAGATAATCATACAAACTAAAATTTCAAACGGGTGTATGTTTTGGTAACGTGTCAGTGCTTCCGGATCGTGATTATAAAATTGGGTTTTTTGTGGAAATTACAGTAAATAACATTTTAAATAATTTTCAGGCTACATTTTGGAAATGTTGGACGAAAAAAAGGTCCTCCGATAAAATTTTACTTTATACTGTAAGTTACCATTACTGTATACAATAAAAAGATGAAAATACAGTGGTTCTACTGTAATAACAGTGCATCTGGAAGCACTGTAACGTGTATAGACTCATAAATTTAGTACCTACTTTATGCCAATTTTTTGAGAACGTATAATTTCATAAAACGAGTCGTATCTTTTTAAATATCTACCAAAGCGCTTATTCAAATACAGACAAAAACAAATTAGTTAACGACTGAAACAAATGAGAAGAAGCAGACGGGCCGTCCACTTCGGAAATAGGCCACTGCCATCCACGAACAATTAACCTCAAGGAGAGTCAACGGAAATGCTCATTAAGGCGCCTCTTTTCTGGCTATTTCACTAAACGTTCTTTCTATTTATACGTGATACCTATATTACTACTATGATTATTACAGTATTACCACGGTATTACCATCTCAAAGACTCGACTATAAGGTAGACAAAGAATTATGTTTTATAGATTAAAAGTAGGTAGTTCTGTATCTTTCCAAGCTATGGGCAGCTATGAATATACCGTAAGCATTTCTACATGTCATAACATTACTTTTAGAAGCTATATCATGAGTAAGAAAGTAAGTACTACCCGTTCGCGCTAAGTTTGCCGCTGTCGATGTGACGTCATTCATTACGGAAAGTAAAACTGACAAATATCGCGAAAACTGAGCAATATTGAATTGCAGCATAAGTAATGATTTCACGCGTTTATGGCAATTAAGTTGCCTTCGATACTTTAGCACATTTTGGGGCGACTGAGAGGTGCGTTAAGAGGGGAAGCGCATACCTTTGACCGGCAAACTTAGCGCGGACAGGTAGTAGTTAAGTACGTATTGATGAGTTAAAAGTTGTACAGTAAATTGCCTCTCAAACGTGAATAAGATAAGAATTCTATAAGAAATGTGTCACAACCATTGTTAGGGTAAGATCGGGTTTACCGGTTAGGCAACATCTTACAAAATACTTCGTTTATAGTCCTTATCTACTCGTAGTTTGTTTGTGAATAATTGATTTTTCAGTACTTTCTGTTTGATCCTTCTTAGATGACCGGCAATACGCCATTTTCCTCTACACCTAAAAAAATGTAGTTTGTACGTATGAGGCTTCCGCTTAACGTATGATTACACTATAAACTTGTAGATGCAATGTGTTTCGAGTGCGTAGGAGTCGGTCTTCCCGCGTGGCACGTTTTGGGGGGCGGCAAAATTGTAATTTTTTTCTATCATATAACGTGAATTTCAAAACGTCAGATGTTGAAAAATCAATTTGCGTCACCGAGCCGGCACCATTTCCGTTAGATCCTTTCTTCACTAACAAATTGAAGAGACACAAATTATAGAGACTTTTTTTTTATGACTACCTTTTTTGTCTACGTCTGACTATCTTAATAGAGGGCGGCGAATTCCACTTCTACTACATATGTACCTACATAGCAAACCCACGCTTCGCCATTGTTCCATTGTATGACTATACAGTTCTTAATAAAAGCGTAGTATTTAATAATAATAAAAACAGCTGATAGCTCAAAAATGTACTGTACATTGTATTTGCCAAACATTACATAGTTATAATTTTGGAAATAGAGTCCTCTGCAGTTCCACTCCGGTTAGTGTTAATTGCTTCTATTTTTTTAATTGGGAAGTGCAAAGGTTAGACATACTTATTCGAAGTTTTCGAACGTTCCCCTTAGGACTAGCAAAGCAACTGTGATCACCCTCTTAACCCCGGCAAGATTTATCTGAAGTTAATTCCAGTCGTCTATGAGCGGTAGCGGGTACTTATCATCAGGTGGACTGCGTGCTGTTTCGATATTTCCATTTTTTTTTATCTATGTAGGTATACGCATAACTCCCATATCTAATACCACGTGAAATTCTAGCTTAAAAATTTTGCTTATAAACAAATTTAAAAAGTAAAATATTTGCTTGAATTATATAAATAAAGTGTCTTTAGATTATTAAATTTTATGTCTGCAGAGGTCGTGATGATGAAAACGGTGCAGACAAGGAGAAAACGGGCCGCGGCTGGGCCTCCAGTAGCAACCTCAGTTTTAACGAACCTCCCAAAAAGGACGCCTTCTCCACTGGTAAGAAAAATAGAAAAAAATATGGATATAGAGATATTCATAAACAGACCAATTGACACTTCGGTTTTAGTTCCAATTTCGCCCAACTCTAGACCAAAAATAGGTTTCGATCGAAATTTTGATTTCGGCTAGAAATCGGCAATACCTTTCTGCCCAGCCGAAATAAACATTCGTGAACCCTTGTACTGCGTTCGATCGTAGGTGGGCATATATGTGGTAGATTACTCGACCAAGTGTGGACGTATGAAGTCCACACCTTGTTTAAGAGGTTACAACCTGTAGCTACTAGCTACTAGGCTAGTTTTAGGCGCATAATTAAATTAAAGTAATATAATTATGCGCTTAAAACTAATCTAAACATTAGAGTAAACAGAAAATATTAATCTCTCATCTGAGGCTTCGGATAGCTTAAGAAATTATACACCTTATGATCTAATCCAAACGACGGTAGCTTAGTTTAAGCATACAAAAATCTTGATTGAAAATTTCCTTACTGTGTTTATTAAGCGAAAAAAGAAAACAACTTTCACGTAGCACCAATTTTCTTGAAACTTATTTCAAATGAAGGGCAGTAGGCACTACTTATTTTTCACAAAGCTCAGTTTTCATATTCGTCCCAAGGTTCTTACAACTGACTAATCCGTTAATCCACGTGACTCCATTAGGTACAGCAGGGTCAATAAAATGGAATATCGGGCGTAGTGCTCGCCAAATTATCTTTATTATATAAACGCCTCCTACAGTAAATGCCAATTCCCCGTAATGGAACAGATCAGGAATTGAACATCAATTTAATACTTGGCATTAGAACTTGAAATCATGGCAGTTGGGCAGGTACGTTCAAAACATGCATCTAGAAATACAGGAAGATGGCTTCAAAATAACGTTGTAGATTTTTGACAATTTCTAAACATTTTTTAATATATTCAATGAAAAATGTAACGATATTTTGTTTTTTATATGTCCAGAAAACTACACCGGATAGCAATCAAGCCTGTTTCGTGCCTAGAACTGATAATAATTTATAAGGTGCTAAAGCTGACCGCATCAGTTACAATCGCGTGACCAATAGTTGCATAATCTAGTATCATTGTCCTACGTCAAATTTATTGTTTGAGAGATCAACGAACGATCGAAACATGTTTAATTTAGGCGAAAATTCTGTCAACCGACGATCATCTACCCGCTTGTATAGATGTGTAAAGCACAAAGTAGTCTACGAGCATTTTTAAGGCGCATCATAAATCGCGCCAACCACTTTTTAATCGCTGAATTCACTAGTTGCTCAAGCAACAGTAGCCAATAGGCAGTCATTATAACGGTGCCGTAATTGTGTCATATGCACAATCGTCAGTTGATTCAAAACAATTGTGTAACGAAAAAATGGTAAAACGGTTACCATTTTTTCTCTTGAACACTTATTTATTATTACACTACTTAAATATTTCAATTTCTTAAAACACCGCAAACAGCACTCTCGCCGACTCTAAATATACATCTTCAACTGTTTTGCTAACTCTTGGATTCACTAAAGTACCATATAATATATCAATACACTTTCTATTCATAATACCTTAATACTTTAATGACCCTACAATCGAAGTTTATTTATTAGGGTTCTCTAGAACCAGTACGTCGTGGACGTCTACGCCGGACTTGGGGACAAACGAGAACGACTCCACGACGGCAGTTACCGTCAGCCTGAAGCTGCCAAAACGACGGCTCACCGGCCCTCTGCCTTCCTTGGACACGGGACAAAACGCCACCACAACAAGTATGATTAATGGGAACAGATATAGCACACCACTGATTTATGTCTGTTCGGCTTTATCATTCATTCAATGTAAAGTTGGCAATAGTCAAAATGCTAGAGTATATTAACAGTACTTAGCAATATTGGCGTCCATGTTTCCGTGCTGTGATACTATTTTTTACTTCATGTTTTTCTTTCTTGTCTAATCACCAAATTTTACAGTATCCCACCTATGTTATTTTAAATAGTATAATACATATTATTCGTTGTATCTGACCTGAATTTAGCTACTAGGATAAGGATGAATACTATTATCTCCCCTTTACAATATTAATAACATATTATAAACCATTACATTAATTTGTTTTTATCCAGCGACAGACACCGTTACAGTCCGGCGGCCGTCCCCATCACCTCCGCGCTCTACCTCGCAAATAACCATCACCAAAAATGACTCGCTAGCAGAGCGGGTTAGGAAAGTAAGTAACCAAGCACAGTGATACCTCGACTTACGCTACCCCGACTTACACGAACCCGGAGTTACGCGATTTTGAATTTACAAAATTTGGAAAAAATCTCATTTCCTCTACAAATAATAATATTACTTAATTAGCATGTTGAGAAGGAATTTTGCGGCAGCCAAACAAATTTGGAGACGTCCAACTACTTTGTTACATTTTATGTTGGCTTATACAATTTCAAAATCATCAAATTAACTTCGGCTGGTGATTTTACATTTGTATAATTTAGAATTTTAATTGTTACTTTGATATTCTCTTGGCTTTTACGGCCTTAATAAAAATACTTAATATTTACTCAATTATACCCTTACTTACGCAAATTGGACTTACGTGGTTATCACGCGGTACCACCTATCGCGTAAGTTCGGGGTATTACTGTAACGTGTTGATTACCCTTATGTATCGCACGGTGACAATAAAAAACCTCATGCGAAATTTTCATTTTTGTAGACATAACAGAATTATGTTCGTATTTTAGGGAAATTGAAACGTAACATGTTTGTCTTCTTTACCTCGAAATCGGCTCTATTTATTAATTAGACGATAGGCTACGTTATTAGGAGTAGCTTCAAATTTCAACAGGATTTAACTTAAGTTTCCGAAATATAAATTTAGATATATTTCTTGCTCACTGTGCGTGCATATGTCATACAGTGAGAAAATGTGTGAGATAACATGTGGTAGTCGGCAAATACATGACAAATAACGCTATATTTATTACTAACAGTAGACTATTTACATGTGTACCCACTTCATGTAGTAAAATATGCTCCAGACACTGTCATACTACGAGATGAGATTGCGCCCAACAGATTATACTAATCCATATCATTTACATGGGAATTACGTTAACTCTAATAAAGTACATGATTGTTCTACCACTTAAAGCGTAATCCCAAATCGGGCTTAAATGGGTCAAACTAATAGAACAGTTTACTATAAATTTAAACTCGGTCCGGTACGATACGGTGCTCAAAATAAACAAAAGGTCACCATCAAAGTTAGAGTTTGGCAAAGCTCAAGATGTTACATATAACTAATTGAGGAAATGACCCATTATATAGCGTTGGCTATCCTTTTATAAGTGACATAATATAATCTTAGAAATACAATTTTATTTCATATAAAATAACCGAGGTAAGACTATTTAGATAAGGTACGCTTATGGGACATAAAACTGACACTTAGGTATATAAAAGATTTAATTTGGTATCGTCTTTGAAAATACTAGTTACTAGCATCCAGTAATAAATTCAATATTTCGACTTTAAAATGCAACTGCATTTTTTTTCTATTCCTATAACTTAGCAAACATGTTACTCTATAATTTAATTTTACAGATGAACCTAATAAAATCACAAAACAGCTTTGAAAAGGAATCCAGTATTGAAAAAGAGAGGGAACGTCGAAGTGCATCAAGAAGTAAAGAAGAAGAAAAACCAAGTAGAACAAAAGAAGAGAAAACATCTACGAAAGAAGATGTCAACTTCCTTATGCAGGTAAAATTCACCATCAAAATAAGTGAAATTGTGCTATAGAATACTAAATACTACTTTAAAATATTGTTAACGGTCACGCCAAGGACCGAAGTCGACTTAAGTTTTGCACACACGTAATATTTTATTATTTAGAATGTTTTTTACGGCTTTGGCATGGCGCCTTCAAACGTAACTTTATTATTCTTCGCGTCCACTTTTTTTTAATGAAAGAATATGTTTTACCGGCAACATTTTTTTCACTAAAACAGTAGATACCAATTCGAAAAACGGTTCATTTTTATTTTTTAAGTATGTTTAATTTTTCTTATGTATGTTGTTGTTTGCTTTTTCTATGCAGGTAAAAAGTAGTCGACCTACCGCAAATAAAGGGATCGAGTCAAACTCAAAACCGCCTTTGCGAGGTGGTCCGTCGCGCGACAAGGAGGAGGCATCAGACGATGAGAGTACAACGGGTACAACCACCACAGAGACCACACTCGTTGACGCCAACGTCAAAGAATACCAGGTACCTATTTCCTTAAATTTAGTCATATACAAAAACCAAAAGCGGCATTGCTATGTAAAATAAACATAATTACTATATTATATTTTCTAATAATTCCAAAAATCATTATTTTGTACCTGCCTTTATAAAACACATAAATTTGTTCTTTAATTTTAAAGTATTAGGATAAAATAAAAACTTTATCTTCATTTTCAGGATCAAATAGAAAGCCTAAAGCTAGAGTTAGACTTTCTTAAGAGGCGCTGCGAAAGAGTTGAAAAAGAAAAAAGTGATATTTTACTTAGACGGCTTGCAAATATAGATACAGTAAATAAATACAGCACCGGACGATCTTCAGAAGTTTTAAAACTTCAGCAGAAAGTCAATGAGCTGACATCACAAAATGAGGACTTGAAAGATGAGAAAAAACACTTAACATTAAAAGTAAAAGAAGTTGAAGCCGAATTAGAGGTAAATACTGATAAACAGAGACAAAATCAGCAAAGGATTTTTAAATAAATTAATAAGACTGTTATTTAAGGTTTGCTAAGTAAGATTGAGATAGAACTATACAAAAACAATTCATTAAATTATTTTTAGAGTCGACCATCAGCAGAAGTACAGGCGCGTCAACTTGAACAACTTAGAGCAAAACTACTTGCAGCGGAAACCCTCTGTGAGGAGCTCATGGATGAGAACGAAGATATGAAAAAGGAATTGCGGGACCTTGAGGAAGAGATCGAAGAAATGCAGGATAACTTCAGGTCTTTAGAAATATATAAAAGTCACAACTTAAAAAAACCTTCTTGAACGAATTGAATGTATTGAGATGATCAATGAATATGGATTTGGGAAATATAATGCCATCTTATTTTTTACAGAGAGGATCAGGCAGACGAGTACTCGTCACTTAGAAGAGAATTGGAACAAAAAATAAAGGATTGCAGAGTGCTATCCTTCAAGCTGAAAAAGACTGAAAGAAAAGCAGATCAGCTAGAAGCAGAAAAAGCTGACCAAGAAAAGAAACTATTAGAGGTACAGTGTAGCAAGGTTATTTAATTAAAAAAAAATTACTAAAATGGTCTAACATCCTTTTGTGTTTTAAAAGGAGAAATTGAATATGTGGTAAAGTTAATGATTCTTACTTAATCTATAAATTCAAATAAAATAAAATTTCTTCAAATGTATTTTAGATAGTTGGTGGGGCAGAGGGTATGCAACGCGAGAATAGGATCAAGGACTTAGAACAGGAGGTGGCACGCTCCACTGAAGTAGCCCTAAGGTTGCAGAAAGAGCTCGCGGAAGCCAAAGCCCAGCTGGCTGCAGCCTCTGGTGCGCCGCCAGCCAATCTCAGCAAGCAAATTACACCCGGGGATAGGGTTTGTTTATATATATCTATCTAGTATTATATCATAATACATTACAATAAATTATCAATTGTCAAGTCTACAGCTCTTAGATTCTATACGAAATCAAAATTTTGTCCTAATAATAGCGAGATCGAGATCAAAGCCACACTTATTTTAACTATTTATAACCTTTTCTAAAAAAAAACTATTTAACAACTAACTAAATCAATTACAGCAAAAGATGTCTCGATCGTCACTCACCCGTGGTGGTAGCCAGGAGGACCCAGCTCAGTTGCTGAGAGATTTGCAAGACTCATTGGAACGCGAAGCTGATCTCCGTGAGCAACTACGCAACGCTGAAGAAGAGGTATGACTTGCCTTCTATTCAGCTAAATATATTATTCACCAATATATTTGCCATAACAAAAAAACAGTACAACATAAACCGAATACAGAATTTAACTCATGAAATAGTACGCTACATAACGATATATTACGCTTAATAAAAATACTTACATATTGTAAAAGTAATTTGGTATTCAACATCTTTTGGATATTAGATATTGCTTAATCTAACAGTAAACACTAATAATACATTACGTTTAACGGTTACTTTATAGTACTGAATATTATATACCCATTATTGAAATATGCTATAATTTTACGTCGTAACTACATGCCAATACTGAATAACTTATTTTCTAATCATTAATTTTATTCGGAAACAATGTAATGGGGCATTAACTGTCAACGCGCCATACACTGGCAATTTGCCGATTCCTGACTCAACACCACGACACAAATACACTACTTACATGTAAACAAAAGCCACAAAACTCCCAGAGATTTCAAGGAGTTTTTTTTTTAGATTAGATTATATTATTTCTGTTGGATGTTGAAGATTAGAAGTTAGATAAAAAACCTGAATCAATTTTATCTTCAAACAGGCAAATCGATATCGTCAACGCTTCGGAGGCAGAAGGATACCTCCGCCACCAAAAGTTGCATCTTCTTCTAAACCTGCTGCCAATGATTTTGAAAGTCAATCTAGCCAACGTATGCTTGAAATGCAATTAGTGTTAGAAAAGAAACTAGCGTCTTTGGATTTAAGTCAATTATCTATCGGTATCAATCAAATTATACAAGCTCCTCAAGATCATATTCCCTTTTATTCCCAAGGCTCCCAAGTGGACCTTATAAATTATGAAGATGTTGCTACTGATACAAGAAAAATAACATTAGATTCTAATGTGCAATGTTACCCTGAAATCTCGGAAATATTTACGCAAACGGATATTGCGTTCAAGAAAAATAAAAATATTCAAACTGAATATTTCACATCGAATTGTTTTATTCAAACTGATAAAGTTAAAATTAGCCACGCATATGCGCAAACACCGACCAAACTTTACTGTAACCAGTCGCTTCAAGCTGAAGAGAAGTCTATTGAGACTGTAGATGCTTGTACTGAAACCGAAGTTAGTTGTCTGAACAATTATAATGTGTCGACTGATGATTATAACAACAAGTGTTCTGAAGAAGTCAAGCCGTCAGATGAAGTCGTACATAAGGATAGTAGTACAAGATCGTCTAGGGAATCAGATAGTCCGCCTCTATCGTCAGAAAAAGCAACTACCTCCTCGGATCATTATAGTTTCCCATTTGTATCGTTATTCAATACGTTGGCAGTGAGGTTACCGATTGTAGGTACATAATAATTTTGACCCAAAGTTAACGTGTTGTTGTATATAAGACATATGTACGTAACAAACCCTGTGAAACTTATAATTTAGATCAAATGCATTATGCATATTAGATTTTTAATAAACTAACGAATATTTTCAGGCAAATAACTTGCGTAAAACTGCGTCAAGAGTCGAGGACGACAATGAGTCCTTACTTCTACAGCTGAAGAAAATGGCTACCAAAGCCAGAAGTACGTCAAACTAATTATCTTATTGAAAATCCATTCAGTTTGTGTACCCCCCACTCCTCAAGTTACTCCTTGCATCGTACCTTTTAACACTATTGACGTTATTGTACTCCATAACCAAATCGTTACTTATTCTTTTGAAATTCGACGTTCTTACTAACATGCTTTCGCCTCTATAGGGTTTTGTAAATAAATGTTTATGTAGGCGTATATCTCTATGGTAGCCATTTTCTCCAGTTCAGTTTGAGACCTGGTACAACAAGTTCTTCAGTATGGACTTTTCTGAGATTCATTACTGTATTGATTTATTTAAAGATTTTAATGACAATCAATAACTAATGTTTCCTAACAGACACCATACATTTTAATGCAATACTAAATACCTCTACTAGCTTACTATTTAACTTATCTGCTGCCCTTTAAAAATCAGTTTACACAAGACTAATTTTATGTTACAGGTCGTAAATTATCACCAACTCCTCCCACAAATAGACTTGCGATTGAAGCGCCAAATGAAAAAGATGAAGGAATATCTGACGAGGAAGACCCAGCAGAATTGCGACTTTTACTTGAACTTAATGAACAGGTTAATACTTTATAATGAATATGTTTTCATAAAATATTTAACTATATATATATATATTAATGTAGACGTTTTTGTACAGGAAGCAGCGGTATTACGGAGGAAAGTAGAAGATCTAGAACAAGATAAGGACTCATTGAAAAAACAAATAAAAGAACTTACAGACAAAATTGCAAACGTTGCGAAAAGTAATACGAACACAACAGTCACTCTCCGACGAAATACAAACAAGAGTGGCAATTTAGCAGAAGAGAAAGTTAAAGTAAAAATATAATATCAATTTTTGAGCATTGCTCGCTTGCATTTTTATCATTACTCATTTGCATATTTTTCAGGTTTTAGAAGATGAAATAGCGGAACTTAGAAAGAAACTAATTGAAAAAGAAAGAGATTGTGAAAGACTTCATGCTGAACTTAGTTTGGCGCAAAAAAAACCTAAAGCTTCATTAATCAAAAGCAAGTACGTGTCATATAAAAACCTATTTAAAAGGCACATTTAAAAAAGGTTCCTATGTATGCTTTACCTATTAAATACTACTAATTTTAGGTCTTTAGACGGCGTAAGTGAACAACAAAATGTAGATTTGAGACGACAACTTCAAGTCATTGAACAAGAAGCTAGTGTTTTACGAACTAAAACACAGAATTTAGAAGCTGATAATGAAAAACTGCAAGCAGAAAATAAGAAGTTACAAGTAAGCAATTGACTTTATAAACTTAAAATGTTGCAAGAATCTTCTGTCACCCTCTAAAATATATCCTATCGTTGCATAATTTATATTTTACAGCTACTGAAAAACGCAAAGACATTAAAGTCCGATAAATCATTAGAACAGACAACAAATAAAGTAAGTCAATTAGAAACCGAACTAAAGGACGCCTTGGCTAAAATTAAAGAATTAGAAACGAGTAATAAGGAAGATAAAACAGAAAAGAAAGTCAGATTTGGAGGGGAGTTAACAAAGAAAGAAGCAGAAACTCTTAAATCAAAACAAGAAGAAATAGATAGAATGAAAATAAGCTATGGCAAGGTAAGTGTACATTACACATTTTGGAATGTGAAATGAACAGTACTTTCAATAAACCAAGTTTTATTTGCATTTTAGTTAGAGAAAGAAAAGACTAAATTACAAACCACGTTGAAAGAATTACGAGAAGATGCAATGAAATCTTTTAAGCCAAGGACGCCGAAAAAGCCAACTGATATCACTACCAAATTGCAAATGAAAAGGATGGTTGAGGAATTAGAAAATGAAATAGGTAAATACATATATTTAATACGTGTTATTTGCTTTGTGTATTTATATCAGTTATTACTTTAATTATGTCATATTAAAAATGTTATAAATCGTTCAAAATATTTTAGGTGATTTATATGTTATAATGAAGAACGCTGGTCTTCCTTCTCAAGACTCAAATGGTAAAGCACAGTTAGAAAAAGATATCGAAGATCTTAGGTCCAAAATGTCGAAGACTGAATCAGATTTTACAAATGAGAAGAACCGTTTACAAACTGAAATAGGTAAACTTAAGGATCTAAATACAAAGCTGGAGGCAGATAAATCCTCATTAAACAGTAAACTTAAAGCACTAGAGACGGAATCGACTAAAGCAGCAAACGAAAGCAAATCTCTTATCGAAGAAAAGAAAAACTTAGAATCACAAATCGCCAAACTTAACGCTGATCTGAGTAAGTGATTCACTTTGTCATATCGCAGTTTCATAATATTGAGCTAAGCTATCGTGCTGATTATACCAAAATTCAATTTTGTAATTATAGAAAAACACATGATGTATTTGGTTTTTTATTTCAGAAAAATCCAGTACTCAACAAACAGCAATGTCTGACTGCATGAAAAAGATAGAAGATCTTAAAAAAGAAATGGACACTAAAGATAAAGAGATTGAAAAACTTAAAAAACAAGTGGAGACTCTTACTAAATCAGAACAGGACAAAAGCAAATTGATTAAAGAAGTAAGTTCCCCTTAAAGGTGGTTAATTAATCGTTATATAACAAAGCTTATTAACAAAAACCTAAACGGTATAAAATATATGTAATATCTAACAAAATAATTTTATTAGGTTGGAGATAAAACTAAAAAGATAGGTGAGCTGGAAAAGAAATTAAAAGAAACTGAAGATAAATGCAAGCGGACAGAGAGACTCTTATCTACACGCAAAGAAAAGCTTACTAAACTAGAAAAAGAGGTGTGTATTTCAAAACAATATAAAACCCAACAATTCAAAAAGCACATATTTGTATACTAAATTCTACTAAGTCCAATTTTATAAACACTTATTAATACACGTACATGAGTTTCCGAAAAGAAATATTTAAATATGCTCTTAATTCCAATACTTATTTATTTTAAATTGTTTATTAACGTTAGCTCTCAGAAGAGAAAGAACAAGCTGAAGCATTAGCCAATTCACATAGACGGATGTCGGTGGATTTCACTAATGAAAAGGATGAATTACAGTCAAAACTCTTAAAATCTGAAAGTAGGATCATTACTTTAGAATCAGATTTAAAGGAGTTAAAGTCTGAATTCGAAAGTAAAATAACTAATATGGAGTCTACAATAGCCGCGAAAGACATTCATATTAAACAACTGGTATTTATATTATATCGAGTGGAACATATCCCTTGCATGTTCCTCTTTTATAAAAGCAAGATTTACAACGTGAACATTTGTATATTCTTGCATATTGTTATGTCTTCCACAATGTTTTTCCCATTTCATTCTAAGAAAGCCCATGCATGGATTGTATATGTAGATGTTATTCAGATTCTCCACATGCCTACCTACTCTTCAAATTCCGAATTTTCACCTTACAATATAATTATGGATTAATTAAATTCATGAACCCTTGTTTATACTGATAGTTATTATTGTGCCCAAGACAATGAATATTGATTATTTATTATGTTATTGTAATTGTTTAACTATGTTGCACTTTAAATAATTGTTTATAAATTATTTACCATCACTGTGATGATGTTACATAATTAATATTAATAAAGTGGATTTTATTAAACTATTATATTTATTGATATAGGAGGACGCTTTACGCGAAACATCCAACCAAAAATATGACGAGGCAATATCGTCAGTTGAAATGGCCCAAATGAAGGATAAATGTGAAAAAATGACGAAAGATCTTCAAGATAAAATAAATGAGCTAAATTCTGCGAAACAGGAACTTAGCAATGTTGAAAAAGAATATTCCAACTTGAAATTGGAAATAACACAACTGAAATCTGATGCAACCAAACTAGAAAATGAGAAAAAAGAACTAGAAAATAAATTACAGACAGAAAAGAAAGAATCCACTTATTGGGAAAGCAAGGCTTCTGAATTTGATACTGATATACAAGTACGTGAGAGTGTTTATCAATCGTAAAATAATGTTATCTATTATGTTTACATATAATAAAGAACGTTTCATTGATTGTAGGCGGAACGTAAGAAAGTTGAGCGTATGAGAGTAACACATGATAAGGACATCAAAAATAAAGAGGCCGAGTTAGCTACATTAAAAGGAAAGCTAAAAGTATTAGAGCAGACTTCGGGTGCTGGAACCAAACGATTAGCCGAACTTAAACAAGAATATGAAGAGTCGGTTAAAAGTTAGTATATATGACAAGAACGAGGATTCATTGAAGCCATACCTATTCCTTTTACTCTCAATGGTAATTTAACAAATATTACAAACATTACAGAGCTGGAGCATTCACTAGCAGTTGAAAAAGCTGAATATGAGGAGCTAACTGGAAAGTACGAGATGTTAGAAGAAGAACACGTCGTGACAAAAGCGCGACTAACTGTTGAAAAAGAACAAGCTCAAGGGTAAGAGTAAACAAAACTATAAGTGGTATTTATTTATACATAACAAGTCTTATTAATTTATGTCTCATTACTTTTCAGTGAACTTATACATGTCCAAAAAGAGCTTAATAAAACATTGGCAGAATTAAAAGCTCACCAAGAAAACCTCGATAGTCAGAGCTCAGCGTGGAATAAAGAAAAAGCTGAATTACAGGTACCTACAAAGTTACAAACCATAGAATAAACTTTAAATGGAAATATATTATAGGTATTATGCATTCTTTTAATAAATACCTTAAAATATGTATATGAATAAATTATATTTATAACACACTCACGTAACACTAAATACTTTAGTTAATTCCGACTTCATACGAGATACGTTGTCATAAACGCGTCTCTTGTACAAGGTCTCCTGTAATATATTTTACTTATCATTATTTTTTAGAACATTCCCCGTACAACACCTACTCCCCATACAACACCTATTCTGACGGAATTAAATGCGAATTTCAGAAGGAAATATCATCGCTGCAAGAGAGACTTTGCGGCGGCGGCTGGGAAGTGGAGCGAGCGCGGCTAACGGCGCGGCTGGATCAACGCGAGCGCGAATACAAGGACGCGGTGGATGCACGCAACGTTCTCGAGCACCACCTCGATCTCACCAAGAAAGAGGTTTAATGATCTAGATAGACTTATATAATTGAACTTGCTTGTAGATTTAAGTTTGAGTGTTGCGTCTAAGATATTTTAAGGCTCCACATTCAAACTTTAAAATACGTTAACTTTTGAAACTTATATACCTATTTGTACAAACAGTTAACATATGAATGTAAAAGTAGATTTCCGTATTTGTATAACCCGAGGAAATTGCGAGGGGGAGGGGAAAGAAGTATCTGTAATAATTAGAAGTTACAATATATTTTTGAATAGGTACCCGAAATGATAATGGACGATAAGTACTATATCTACGCGTGTTTGTTACAGTTGGAAGAAGCCCGTCAGAAACTAGAAGACTATGAGAAAGTGAGCAAAGTACAACGCACTCTGACAGCAGACAACGCTGAGTTGGAGCGTGAACTGTCGGCGTTGAATTCAAGACTGGAACAGGCGGATAAAGCGAGGAAGAACGAGGTCGCAGACACCAAAATGCGATATGAGGCACAGATGAACACTATGCGCGACGAACTCAAGTCACTTCATGTACAGGTATAAGTAATAAACAAATGTAATATTGGAGAATAATTTTCAAATTGTATAGTTATAAGTACCATTTCTCTTCCTTCATTTATATCATTAAACACAGGTCTCCAGATTCAGACGAGAACGCGATAATTACAAGCAAATGTTGGATGCTGCTCAGAAATCACTTACGGAAGCAAAGAACGGTGATAAAAATGGACGAGCGCCGCGGTCCTCTATTTCTAGTGCTGATGAGGTCAGTATTTTTTGTTAGGTAGAAATTTTTCTTCATACAGCTAATGAAACTTAAATTTATCCCAGAACACTGAAACAAAGGCGATAAAAAACTATTTGAACTCTTCGAGCATATAATTTTACTTGCAAATTTTGTCTTGTGTCTTAGGACGAGTACCGGTCTAAAGTAGCAGTATTGGAGCAGCAAAACGCTTGTCTTGAAGACGAACTATGTGAAGCGAGGTTGCTGGCTTCCAAACTAAATACCGAGCTTGTCAGCGAGCGATCGTCTGCCGAGGTTCGGCTTGCAGAAATGCAGTCGCGACTGAACGAGGTGAGGGACAAACTAAAATTAATGTTTGAAAACGAAAGTACTGTACGAAAGTATCTAAATCCAACTGGTGTGTTACTGTGTAACATAGAAATGACATTTTAAGTTAATAAAAAAACAAGTTCTTTTTGTGAATAGTCCATACAATCCTACTGCAAAGCACAACGGTTACGGCCGTTACCAATTAGCACGACCAAGCTCAGCAACCACAGCTAAACATGCTTTTTAGGAAATGTGAATAGTTACCGGTGGACTTAAAAATATAGGTGAATGGTATGTATAACGCGATTTTACCTATATAAACATGTTTTTTTCGTACCATCTTCGTTATATCAACTTGCTTACGGAAAATATTTACTTTCTTACATCAGACGAAAAATATTATCTTTCATTAAATTTCAGTACGAAGAAGAACGGTTGCTTTCATCCGGGCGAGCACGAGTGGCGGGACTAGCTACACGTATGGAGCTTGCCTGGCACAAAGAGCGTGACGAGCAGCAGAGACTGCTGCAGGAGACTTCCACCCTCGCGAGGGACCTGCGACAAACACTCTTCGAGGTAATTTATTATATCTGTAGTTTTGAAGTTCAACTTAAGCCTGCTGTTGCTTATAGTTCGACTGTGGCATACTTATTTCTACTTCATAACTGTTTAAGGCTGCTGTATTCCAGTTAAAATTGTCATTCAAACTTAATATAAGATATTAAGTGAAATATATTTAAATGATAGGTATAGCGTATCTATTTAACACAATCGATATATTTTTCCAGATGGAACGCGAAAGAGACAAAGAAAGGCTAGACATGAAGAGAAGAATAGATCAACTAAAGAGAACAACAGAAGAGGAAACTGAAGAAGCTAAGAAAAAGGTTAACATTTTATTTTCACTTAATTGACTTATCATACTCACATAAATAAAAAATACAGACGAAACAACGCAACGGTTATGATGATAAAAAGGGCCAAAAGACTTCTTCTGTGATTGACTGCAGGTAGAAGCTCCGCTCTGCTTTCAGATAGTTATGGGCTGTAGTAACCACTTAGGTAGACCATCAGGTAGACTGTATGGTTGGAAGCTAATTCCATATTTCCATCCAGGTGACAGAGCTGCAATGCGACCTGTTGGAGCTACGTGACGCGCACGCCAAGCTACGCACCGCGAACGAGAAGCTGCGACGCGACAAGGAGCGCCACGACCGCGACCGCGACCAGAACAAGCTGCTGGTCGCCTCGCTCAAACGCGGCCAACAGGTGAGATTACATTTAATTGGATTCGGCTAAGCTAGGGATAGGTTCGGTTTGTTTTAAGTTTACATGAAGAACTTCATAGAACTATAACCAAATTTAGACCTGCTACTATTAAGTGTGTACCGTCTACAGGTACTCATATGCTTTTTGCCTGTATGCGATCACTAAAAAAAGCGAGCGCTATTTGAATGCTGTCACACAAAAACAATAGGACGAAGGCAAAAGATTCGATCGATACATATGTTAATGTTTAGATCAATTTCCACCATCTAACTTGTCTCGTTTTAGATTTTCATATAGTTGCCATGTTAAGTATGGATACTAATTCACGGCTGCATCTCGTATATTTCCAATTTTACTTAATATTCAAGTTACGGCATTCGAATGTTCATTAAACACGTCATTGTTCGTATAGGTATAGGTGCAAAGACGGTAGTTGTAGGTAGTTAGCTAATAATTAATTCAATTTGCACACAGGAGGATGATAAAGTGATCACTCAGCTGTTAGAAACCATCGATGACCTCATGAAGCAGAGTCCTGATTTATTCCGAACTGATACCCCGGTCAAGCCCGAAAAGAGTTTGTTAACACCAACACCGCCCCGACGGAATCGAGTAAGTACCTAATTCTGTGGACCTCTAAAGGTATCAATCTTATACTTATGTGTTATCAACTACGTAAACCTTTACTACTTTAATTTTCAAAGATAAGTTTTTAATAAATATTTTATGCAGTCCAAACTTTAGTGGCCACTGTCACACATGGACAAAGTAAAGCCCAAAAAAATTCTTACCTGAGATAAAAGTGCGTTGCTACATCTCACGATTAAGTCGGAACGCCTCGGATGAGTGGGTATGTCTTGCTTACCACACCCTTCAGACCAGGACTCAGCAACTTAAGCATAAATGAATGACCAATGCTGCAAAGTCGAACCTCAAAGGTTTTTCCACCTTCAAAACAGAGTCCTTGGAGCGAAATGAATAAATCGTGCAAATTCCACAGTCATCCAAATCCCGGTCGCGGTCAGCGACGCCGGAGAGCGCGGAGAACATGCGCGCGAGCGAGGCGGCGGCGACCGCGGCGCGGCTGCGGCGCCTCACCGACGAGCTGCGCGCCTCGCGCATCGCCGAGCGCCAGAGGCGGCACCAGGCCAGCGCCAGGCGGTAATATTACTTCTTTAAGGGTATTTGCGTATTGAAGAAAAGTTGAAAAATGAATGTTGTTACACGAAAACAACAGATTTTTACGCAAAAGCAATAAACTTGCGTTGTTTTGCGCGTTGCGAAAACAACATGTTTTTACGCAAAAGCAATAAACGTGTGGTGTTTAATATATATTTTTAAGTATGTTCAACATTTGAAGGACATTAATAGTAACGTAATATTTTTTTTTTTATAAATATGAAATAGCAAACGAGCAATCAGCCCACCTGATGGTAA